>CAJHQQ010006180.1:0-11099 GCA_905132885.1 Moricandia moricandioides | reverse complement strand
AATCTTTTATATTCGAGTTACATTCATCTTTGCGGCTCTCTCTCTCTCTAAAAGAAGTGTGCCGAGTTCTGGTGTGTTATATCCAGAGTTAAGGGTGCTTAGTTTGGTGTGTAATATCCAAACCATTCATCTAGGAGTATCAAGAGTTCATTCATCCCTCTTGTGTCACCATCCGATCCACACGCCTTGAAGGACTTGAGTCTTTTGATTCGTTCTTGCAAGGATTATCCCTTCCCATCAACCAAAGAGCATCCTAGGGACGCATCAATAAGCACCAGGACGTCACTAGCTTCATCCTCATCAAAGAAGCACCACCAGAAGCAGCACACAAGCCAAAACCGAGCAAAAACCAATTTGGGATAAGATTATTACTCTTTGATAAACTTTCATGTGCTAACTTGCTTTGTTTCAACATGTCAGGTTTAAGTAATGAATCAGGAACTAAATGGATTAGTGCCTTCTACATATCCAAACCAGTCAGCAACAATGCCTATCAAAGAGGCTTGCAAGGTAAAACAGATTTGAGGACAAATCTTTTTGAAGAGGGAGGGGATGATGTGATCATGGAAAGCACCAAAGAATGGAAGCTTGAACATGAACCTGAAGAGCTTGAGGATGCAACCTTTAAGAGTGCATTTGTTGTGATCATGGACCGGATCACTAAGGAGAACAAGGAGGAGAGTCTAGATGAGCCACATGAAGCCACAATGCATCAACCACGTGATGAGGATGCTCTAGCCATTCCTGAAGGTCCCATGACTCGTTCCAGAGTCAAGAAGCTTAAGGAGAATGTTGTTGGATTACTCACTTCACATCCACAACAACAAAGTCTTGGACAAGGTCTGATCCGAGATGTCTTGATCACCATTCAAGCCATCTCTACATCAAGCTGAGTTAGTGTCTAGGCAAGACATGGGGTGTGTGCTCTTTTCCTTGCTTTTGGTTTTGTCCCACGAGGTTTTCCAGGAGGGAGGTTTTTAACGAGGCCACAACTTGTCTACACATCACCTAAGTGCTATTCTCGGTCCAAGACTACATGAAGTTCCATTTTTATTTCATTCTAAACTTATGTTAAACTTAGACTATAGTTTTCTTTCTTTCCTTTTTTGGTTTATGGTCGAAACCCTAGAGAGTATGTTCTCTGGTTTCCTATTTAAAGGGTTCTCTACACCCTCTTGTAAGCATCCAGTCTTTTATTAAACAAGTTACATTCATTCTTGTCGGCTCTCTCTCTCTCTAGAAGGTGTCGAGTTCTGGTGTGTAATATCCAGAGACCTAAGGGTGTCTAATTTGGTGTGTCATATCCAAGTTATTCATCTAGGAGTATCAAGAGATCATCCATCCCTCTTGTGTCACCATTCAATCCACACGCCTTGAAGGACTTGAGACTCTGATTCGTTCTTGCAAGGATCTATCCATTCCCATCAACCAAAGAGCATCCTAGGGACGCATCACTCTCCTTAACACAACATGTGACTTCTCTCCCTAAAGATTCTCTACCTCTAGTCAACATCCTCTTTGGTTCCTCAAGCCTTGATTTATTCTTCTCTATCATTCATGTCTTCATGTCAACACTCCCCCTCAAGCTTGACCATGTGGAACAAGTCAAGCTTGGAAGCCATGAAGCATTCCCTCATTAAAACCTCAGCTAGTAAAAACCGCATGGGACAAAAACCACACCAAGGAAAAAGAGTAGAACACTTCATGGCTAGAGGATCAGTGACATGTGAGATCTATGAGTCCAAGCTTTGGATGAATGAACTCACAGACTTTGGTGCTAGCAGCCTTGGTAAAGAAGTCAGCTAGCTGGTCTTCACTTCTGGTATAGCAAGGCAAGATGACTTTCTGCTCCACGGCTTGCCTCACCTTATGACAATCCACCTCAATGTGTTTAGTTCTCTCATGGAACACATTGTTGGAAGCTATGTGTATTGCAGCCTGGTTATCACAGTGCATGGTGATGGGTGTGGTAGTCTCAATTCTCAAGTCCTTAAGCAACCCTTTAATCCAAATCAGTTCACTTGTGAGCTTTCTCATGGCTCTATACTCTGCCTCAGCACTTGAACAGGAGACCACCTTCTGCTTCTTGCTCTTCCATGTTACTAAATTACCTCCAATGAAAGTACAATAGCCGGTTGTAGACCTCCTATCTATCCTATCTCCAGCCCAATCAGCATCACAATAACCAACTATCTCAGTACTCTTGTTGCAACCCATCCAAACTCCTTGTCCTGGTGCTTCTCTTAAGTACCTCAGAATTCTTTCAACCATGTTCCAATGATGTATCTTGGGGGCTTGCATATGTTGGCTTACTTGGTTGACTGCGAAGCACACATCTGGTCTTGTGATAGTGAGATATATGAGTTTTCCCACCATTCTCCTATAGTGCTTCACATCTTCATAAGCCTTGTCTTCATACTCCCCCTCACGCATTACTTTGTATCCCTCCTCTAGAGGTGTTTTAGCAGCTCTACCACCAAGGTCTCCAGCTTCCTTTAATACATCAAGGGTGTATTTCCTTTGGGACAGAAACAGTCCCTCCTTGGATCTACACATCTCAATCCCAAGAAAATATTTGAGCTGTCCCAAATCCTTGATATCAAATGTTGCCTTGAGGAATGCTTTGGTGGAGCTGATCCCCTCTTTATCACTGCCTGTGATGATGATATCATCCACATAGATGAGAATCACAATGATCCCTTGCTGGCTGGTGAGAGTAAACAAAGTGTGATCAGCTTCAGATTTCACAAACCCTCTTCCATTAAGGGTTGTGCTCAGTTTGTGATACCAGGCTCTTGGAGATTGCTTCAGACCATAGATTGCCTTCCTCAGCCTCAATACATTACCAGGTTTGACCATGTTTTCCATCCCTGGTGGAGGCCGCATGTATACTTCATCTTCTAGCTCTCCTTGTAAGAATGCATTCTTGACATCCATTTGCCAAAGATCCCATTCCAAATTCACAGCAAGAGAAAGCAAAATCCTTATGGTGTGAAGCTTTGCCACTGGTGCAAAGGTTTCAAGATAGTCCTCACCATATACTTGAGTGTAGCCTCTTGCTACCAGCCTGGTCTTCTTCCTCTCAGGTTTCCCATTGGCTAAGTACTTAATTGTGAACAACAGCATGCTTGTTACTGCCTTCTTGCCTTTGGGAAGTTCAGTTTCAAACCAGGTTCTATTTTTCTCCATAGCACCCATCTCATCTCTTACTGAATCTCTCCATTCCTTAATTGCCATAGCCTCTTCATATGACCTTGGTATGTAAGCCTCATCAAGGTTTGTGATGAAAGCTTGATGATCCATAGGATATTGAGCTAGGGAGCATGTTGCTTGTATAGGATGAGCTACAGCTTGTGAGTTGAAGTAGACCCTTGTGTTGATCCAATTAGAGGCCGACTGTTTGATTCTAGTACTCCTCCTTAGTACTGGTTGTGATTCTTCATTTTGAACCTCTTCTTCATTGGCTGAGGGTTGGTTCTCATTTACCACTGGTGCTTCTTGATCTTGTTGCTCATCTTGACCATGAATTGGTGCTGAGTTTTCGGATTGTGGCTCAGCATTGTTGCCCCCCTCATGGTCAAGGTGGGGAATCTCCTGACCCTCAAACTCATCAGTGGTGGTCTCAGCTTCACTAGACTGAGTGGGAGCTTGTCTAGCCTCATCTGGTTCAGTACCTCTCTTATCCATAGGTATACTGATCCCAATACTCTCCATTACCCGTCGAAGATTGTTTGCTCTATCCGAGGTTGATTGGGATAGATTCTCAAGTTCACTCCAATCTTTGTTGTTGTAGTATCCTCTAGATTCCACAAACTTCACATCTCGAGATACCAGGACTCTCCTAGTCTCTGGTTCATAACACTTATAACCCTTTTGGTTTGGAGAGTAGCCAATGAACATAGCTCTTGTACTCTTGGCCTCTAGTTTATTTCTTTGCTCTCCTGGTATCAAGACAAAGCAAGGACACCCAAACACACGCATATGATCAATAGATTGTCTAGTTTTGTTCAATACCTCAAATGGAGATTGGTCTTGAAGAATTCTGGTTGGAATTCGGTTGAACAGGTAGCATGCTGTCATGACTGCATCTCCCCAAAACCTTTTAGGTACACTTGTATGGAACATCATGCTCCTGACCACCTCCATCAGATGTCAATTTTTCCTCTCAGCTACACCATTTTGTTGTGGTGTGTAACGACAGCTAGTTTGCTGAATGATCCCATGCTGAGCTAGATATTGCTTAAATGCTTGACTAGTGTACTCTCCACCATTATCAGACCTGAGGATCTTCAACTTGGCATTGAAATGGTTGGAAACATGATTATGGAAGTTCTTGAATGCCTCCAGCACCCGGTCTTTTGTCTGAATCAGAGTCACCCATGTGTATTTTGACTTCTCATCAATGAAGGTGACAAAGTACTTGTGATTCTCTCTGGAAAGACACGGTGCTGTCCACACATCAGAATGAACCAGGTCGAAACACTTCTCATAGATAGTGCTAGACCTTGGAAAGACTGTTCTACAATGCTTCCCCAAGATACATGCTTCACATTCATCATTCTGAAACACCATACCCGGAAGCATCAAGTTCAATGCTCTAGTATGGGGATGTCCCAATCTAGAGTGCCATATGGTGCTCTCAACCCCATTAGAAGCACTGATCAGGCAGTGAGCAGGCGTTGCACCAGATATCTTAGTGTTCTCTAGGTGATACAGTTCCTGATGGCTAGGCCCTCTACCAATAACCTGCCCTGTCTTCAAGTCTTGAAACTCAACCTCATCAGGTCTAAAGACAACTTGACAATTCAGATCAACGGTTGCTCTTTTCACTGATAGCAAATTTGATGTAAACTGAGGCATATACAAGGCAGTTGATTCTTTATCAAACAACCTAAGGTTCCCTATCCCTTCTATCTTAACCTTATCACCATTTGCTATAAGCACATTCCCTGAGGCAGGTTTGATATTACTAACCAGGTTCCTATCAATAATCATGTGATGGCTAGCTCCTGAATCTATAATATATTGACAAAGAGAATAAACAAGAGGAAGGGAGGATCAGGAATCACTTGTGTAGTTGAAGATGATGAAGATCCGAGCTTACTTGAAATGCAAGCATGTCCGTACAACACTTGCATCACAAGTCACCCTAGCTAAACCTAACGTGTCTTCAGAGGCAAGGCAAGTTTAAACTTACCTTGGTCGACATCAGAAAGGAGAGAAGACCGTTGAAGATATTATGGGACAAGAAGAATGATTAAAATAAGCAAGGTCACATGTTCCATTTAAGCTCCCCATCCGTTGGAGACAAGTCACTTTCACTGCCTTGTGCAGACCATCCTCGAGCAGAACTCCATTGTTTATTCATTTGTGTACTTAGGCAAGATAGTTTATTCATTTTTTCTGTATAGGCAACTTGCCTATTTAACCGTGTAACCTAGTTTCATTTCAATCTAAGGAAACAAGTTTCCCTTCACTCTCTTTCTTAGTTTCGAGTATCTCTCTCTCTCTCTCTCTCGAGTTTACTTCCTTTCTCTCTAGTTCTTCACTCTGTTCTTCATTTTCTTACATGGTATCAGAGCTTAAACGCTCTTGAGCACCTAATCACTTCCGCAAAACTTTATTACTTCACTTGCTCTTTCACTTAATCGGTTTGCTTTTTCAAAAATCTCTCACAAAACCTATTGTCCACCGGATAATAGCATTGTTCTTTCTGAGTTCTTTCTCTGGTTCTTGGTTGTTCTTACTCTCTTCTGTCCAACCTATCTCTTTCTAAGGCAGAAATCTGCTCACCATATTGTTATCTCTAAACCAAACATCCGGAGCTTCTCTTTCTTTTGAGTACACCCTTTTACCCGCTGGACAAAAGCAAAAAGAAGATGGAGCAACACAAGCCAGTGATGATTCCGGTCACTTTGAAAGGTGCAAACTACCTCATCTGGTCTAGATTGGCCAAGACAGCCCTTGGAGGAAGGGGTCTATGGGAGCATATCACCTCAGGAGAAGCCCCAAGACAGATTACTCAACGGGAAGATGGCAAGGAGGTTGTAGTGGTAGATGAAAGCAAATGGGGTCAGGAGGACCTTATGGTGCTGTCTATATTGCAAAGCTCACTTGACACACCTATCATGGAGGCATACTCACATTGTGAAACCGCAAAACAATTGTGGGACACTTTACTCAAGGTTTATGGCAACACTTCAAACCTAACCAGAATCTTTGAAGTGAAGCGAGCCATAAACAACTTGCAACAAGAGGAGATGGACTTCACCAAACATCTTGGGAAGTACAGTCAGCTATGGGCAGAGCTAGAAGTGTTGAGACCTAGCACAACAGACCTCAATGTCATTGAAGAAAGGCGTGAGCAAGACAAGATCTTTGGGTTGCTTCTCACTCTCAACCAGAACTTTAATGATGTGATCAAACACATCTTGAGGGCCAAGGAACTACCAAGTATGGATGATGTGTGTGCTCAGCTGCACAAGGAGCTAGGGTCAGAAGGTTTATTTGGGGGTAAAGGAGAACTATCCATGGCTAACAAGGTAGAGAAGGTAGAAACCGGCTCAGCTCACAAGGCATACTACAAACCAAATGAGAAAAGAGTGACTTGTGAGCATTGCAAAAGGCAAGGACACTCTAAATCCAACTGCTGGCTGCTTCACCCTCACTTGTGAGCATTGGAGAGGATGGACGTGCTATGGTCTCCACAACTCATGTCATGGGTTCAACCTCTCAAGCAACGTCTCAGCCACGTTCTGGTGACACTCTTATCACCAAGTCAGACATTGAAGCCCTCATAAAGGCTCTCAATGCAAACTCTGGTAACATAAATAGTAATGCTTTAAATTCTGTCCAAAATACTTTAAACACTACTAGACCTTTGATCATTGATTCAGGAGCCTCTCATCACATGATTAGAGATGCTAAGTTAATTAATGATATCAAACCGGCCTTAGGTAGTGTTGTCATTGCAAATGGGGATAAGATTCCCATTGAGGGCATAGGAAATCTGAAACTGTTTGATAAGGAGTCTCAAGCTTTTTACATGCCTCAGTTTACATCTAACCTTTTATCTGTTAAGAGAGCCACTAATGACCTCAATTGCAATGTTATTTTTAGTCCTAATGAGGTTTGCTTTCGTCTCAACCACCTTCTGGTACACTCTTTATCAAACCAAAGTCAGACATGTGAGCCCTCATCAAAGGCTCTCCAATGCAACTCTGTGTACAATAAATAGCTAATGCTTTTAATTCTGTCCAAAATACTTTAGACACTACTTCAGACCTTTGAACTTTCATTGATTAGGAGCATCTCATCACAAATGATTTAGAGATGCGATCCGGTCCATGATCACATCAAATGCACTCTTAAATGTTGCATCCTCAAGCTCCTCAGGTTCAGGTTCATGCTTCCATTCTTTGGTGCTTTCCATGATCACATCAACAACACCAAGGAAGAGAAGTCACCTTATTCTAAGGAGTCTAAACCGTTCCAGAAGGATAACAAGTCCTATCCAAGAGAAGAGACCAAACCAAGCAGTGCTCTTGACAAGGGCAAAGGCAAGGTTGAAGCTTCTAGTTCCAGAGCTCGTGATGTCAAGTGTTTCAAGTGCCAAGGAAGAGGTCATTATGCCAATGAATGTACCAACAAGAGAGTCATGATCTTGCTGGAAAATGGAGAGTATGCCTCAGAAGATGACAACACCGAGTCTGACCAAGAAGACACTGAAGAAGAACATGAAGAAGGACCAGTCCAGGGGAAGCTTTTAGTAGCAAGAAGGCTTCTAAGCTTGCAAAACAAGGCTGAGGAGCTAGAGCAACGTGAGAACCTCTTCTACACCCGGTGCTTGGTCCAAGGAAAAGTGTGCAGCCTCATTGTTGATGGAGGAAGTTGTGTGAATGCTGCGAGTGAAACAATGGTCCAGAAGTTGGGATTGAAGGTTCAGAAACATCCCAAGCCTTACCGGTTACAATGGCTGAATGAAGAAGGCACCATGAAGGTTTCAAGTCAAGTCCTTATTCCCTTAGCCATTGGGAGATATGAAGATGAAGTCTTGTGTGATGTGTTGCCTATGCAAGCTGGTCACATACTTCTTGGAAGACCTTGGCAATCTGATCGCCGAGTTATCCATGATTGCTTCACCAACAAGCACTCCTTTGAGTTCAAGGGACGCAAGACCACCCTGGTTCCCTTGACACCCAAGGAAGTACAACAAGATCAGATTCAACTCCAAAAGAAGAAGGAGATTGATCTAAAGCCGGCTGGAACTAAGCAGCCAAACTTCTATGCTAACATGGGTGATATCAAAAGAACTCTCAACTCTAAACAATCTGCTATCTTACTTGTGTTTAAAGAAACTCTTTTGAATTTAACAGATTCTACACCGGTGTATCCGAGTGAAATGGTTTCTCTTTTGCAGGAGTTTCAAGATGTATTTCCAGAAGACAATCCCATTGGTTTGCCACCTTTGAGAGGGATTGAGCATCAGATAGACTTTGTACCAGGATCTACACTTCCAAACCGTCCAGCATACAGAACCAATCCGGTTGAGACCAAGGAGTTGCAAAGACAAGTAGAGGAACTCATGGAGAAGGGCTATATCCGAGAGAGTTTGAGCCCATGTGCTGTACCAGTGTTCCTAGTGCCTAAGAAAGATGGTACATGGCGTATGTGTGTTGGTTGTAGATCAATCAACAACATCACAGTGAAGTATCGCCACCCTATCCCTAGACTTGATGATATGCTTGATGAATTACATGGTTCTTGCATCTTTTCTAAGATAGATTTAAAAAGTGGTTATCATCAGATTAGGATGAAAGAAGGAGATGAATGGAAGACTGCATTTAAAACTAAACATGGACTATATGAGTGGTTAGTTATGCCATTTGGATTAACCAATGCACCTAGTACATTCATGAGGTTAATGAATCATGTTCTTAGATCATTCATAGGCATTTCTGTTGTAGTATACTTTGATGACATCTTAGTATATAGCAAGAACTTAGAAGAACATCTAGATCATCTTAGGGCTGTCTTGAATGTTTTAAGGAGTGAAAAGCTTTATGCCAACTTGAAGAAGTGCACCTTTTGCACAGATAACTTGTATTTCCTAGGTTTTGTTGTAAGTGCAGATGGGGTTAAGGTCGATGAGGAGAAGATCAAAGCCATCAAGGACTGGCCGAGTCCAACCACAGTAGGAGAAGTGAGGAGTTTCCATGGGCTTGCTGGGTTCTATAGGCGATTTGTGAGGGACTTTAGCACCATTGCAGCTCCCTTGACTGAAGTGATAAAGAAGGATTTTGGATTCAAGTGGGGAGAAGCACAAGAGAAGGCTTTCCAGAGCCTAAAAGAGAAGCTTACTCAATCACCTCTCCTTATGCTTCCTGATTTCACTAAAACATTTGAAATAGAATGTGATGCCTCAGGAATTGGAATTGGTGCTGTGTTGATGCAGGATAGGAAGCCTATTGCATACTTCAGTGAGAAGCTTGGAGGAGCCACTCTCAACTATGCAACCTATGAAAAAGAACTATATGCCTTGGTGAGGGCATTACAAACGTGGGAACACTACTTGTGGCCCAAAGAGTTTGTCATCCACACTGATCATGAGTCCCTAAAGTATCTAAAAGGGCAGAGTAAGCTTAGCAAGAGACACGCAAGGTGGGTTGAGTTCATTGAGACCTTCCCATACGTGATCAAATATAAACAAGGTAAGGAGAATGTAGTTGCTGATGCACTATCTCGGAGGTATGTTCTCTTGACCACCCTAGATGCTAAGTTGCTTGGGTTTTGATGCGTCCCTAGGATGCTCTTTGGTTGATGGGAATGGATAGATCCTTGCAAGAACGAATCAGAGACTCATGTTCTTCAAGGCGTGTGGATTGAATGGTGACACAAGAGGGATGGATGATCTCTTGATACTCCTAGATGAATAACTTGGATATGACACACCAAACTAAACACCCTTAGGTCTCTGGATACTACACACCAGAACTCGGCACACCTTCTAGAGAGAGAGAGCCGTCAAGATGAATGATACTTGTTTATTAAAAGACTGGATGAGATACAAGAGGGTTTAGAGTCCCCTTTAAATAAGAAACCAGAGAACATGCTCTCTAGGGTTTCGACATTAAGCAAGAAAAGGAAAGAAAGAAAACTATAGTCTAAGTTTAACATAAGCTTAAAATGAAATAAAAATGTAACTTCTTTTAGCCTTGGACCGAGATAGGGCCTAAGTGATGTGAAGACAAGTTGTGGCCTCGTTAAAAACCTTCCTCCGGAAAACCTCATGGGACAAAACCAAAAGCAAGGAAAAGAGCATGCACCCCATGTCTTGCCTAGACACAAACTCAGCTTGATGTAGAGATGGCTTGAATGGTGAATCAAGACATCTCGGATCAAGACCTTGTCCAGACTTTCTTGTTGTGGATGTGAAGTGAGTAATCCAACAACATTCTCCTTAAGCTTCTTGACTCTGAACGTCAATATGTTTATCCAGACCATAAATGTAATTATAAAGTAAAATTATTCGGACGATCATCTGGCGCTACATGACACTACCCCGCATATGATCTATCATGCATGATCCTTTTCCAATATAAGCAGCTTCGCAGCCACCTCGGAGTCCATGTATCACACTAGCCTACGCGCAATACTGAATGGCAACATTATCAGCCACTCTATGTTACACTCGTATCCTTCCGTGCAAACGTTACCACTAATCTCTGGCCTCTTCTCTATGATCACGACGGGTACGATCGATGTGTCACCTCGATATTACTTAGTTGTCCACGCAATTCTATAGCCGCAGCTCCATTTCCGATCTCTCAGTCTGATCTGGGGCTCACTAACAATGCTACCGACCTACGCGTTAGCTAATCCTAACATTCCCTGCGTTTATCGTAAACGCATATGGGACATTCTGGATTAACAGCCGAATCCACGACATCCTCTCTAATCGATCTTACCAACTAGCAACGGACATTAATCGCACCTAATGCTGATATGTCTAACGCTCCATGTCCTCTCGCCTTGACGATAACACTACATGCCTTTAAATCTTCTGTATCTAGCTAATCCATCTTTGAAGCCGCAGAGCG
>CAJHQQ010006179.1:0-11104 GCA_905132885.1 Moricandia moricandioides | reverse complement strand
AAAAGAGCCATGTGCAGATTATGATGAAGCTTGGAAGCATACAAGAAGGAAAGGAACAAGCATGTGGAAGAACAAGCGGTTCAGCCACCTGATTTGGATCAGGATAAGCACCAGGACGTCACTAGCTTCATCCTCATCAAAGAAGCACCACCAGAAGCAGCACACAAGCCAAAACCGAGCAAAAACCAATTTTGGGATAAGATTATTACTTTTGAATAAACTTTCATGTGCTAACTTGCTTTGTTTCAACATGGCAGGTTTAAGTAATGGAATCAGGAACTAAGTGGATTAGTGCCTTCTACATATCCAACCAGTCAGCAACAATGCCTATCAAAGAGGCTTGCAAGGTAAGTGTAATCTGATTTTAAACTTCAATGTTACTGACTTGGTCCCCTCTATTGTAGGGTAAAACAGATTTGAGGACAAATCTTTTTGAAGAGGGAGGGGATGATGTGATCATGGAAAGCACCAAAGAATGGGAGTCTGAACCTGAACCTGAAGAGCTTGAGGATGCAACATTCAAGAGTGCATTTGGTGTGATCATGGACCGGATCACTAAGGAGAACAAGGAGAGTCTAGATGAACCACAAGAAGGCACATTGCACCAACAACTTGGTGAGCATGCTCTAGCCATTCCTGAAGGTCTCATGACTCGTTCCAGAGTCAAGAAGCTAAAGGAGAATGTTGTTGGGTTACTCACTTCACATCCACAACAAGAAGGTCTTGGACAAGGTTTGATCCGAGATGTCTTGATCACCATTCAAGCCATTCTCTACACCCAAACTGAGTTAGTGTCTAGGCAAGACATGGGGTGCGTGCTCTTTTCCTTGCTTTTGGTTTTGTCCCACGAGGTTTTCCAGGAGGAAGGTTTTTAACGAGGCCACAACTTGTCTACACATCACCTAAGTGCTATTCTCGGTCCAAGACTAATAGAAGTTTACATTTTATTTCATTCCATTTAAAAGCTTATGTTAAACTCTAGTTTCCTTTTTTTTGGTCTTTGTCGAAACCCCTAGAGGATTTGTCTCTGGGTTTCTTATTTAAAGGTTCTCTACACCCTCTTGTAATCATCCAGCTTTTTAATATCAAGTTATCTTTCCTCCTTGACGGCTCTCTCTCTCTAGAAAGGTGTCGAGTTTCTGGTGTGTAGTATCCAGAGTCTAAGGGTGTCTAAATTGGTGTGTCATATCCAAGTTATTCATCTAGGAGTATCAAGAGATCATCCATCCCTCTTGTGTCCACCATTCAATCCACACGCCTTGAAGGACTTGAGTCTCTGATTCGTTCTTGCAAGGATCTATCCATTCCCATCAACCAAAGAGCATCCTAGGGACGCATCACGTAAGAACATGACTCTCTTGTTGGTACACTCATTGGCATAGTGTCCTCTTCCTTGGCACTTGAAGCACTTGACATCACGAGCTCTGGAACTAGATGCCTCAACCTTGCCTTTGCCCTTGTCAAGAGCACTGATTGGTTTAGGTTTGGCCTCTTCTCTTGGATAGGACTTGTTGTCCTTCTGGAATGGTTTAGACTCCTTAGCAATAAGGTGTCTTCTCTTCCTTGTTGTGGTGTAACCGGTTGGAGCCATACTGGTTGCGTGAGTGTCCCCCTCCTCTTGAGTTGTTGCTCAACAAGGATAGCCTTGTGTAGGCATCTTCTCCTAGCCTCCACATAATGTTGCATCTCAACATTGTCTTGTATCCTCGGTTTAAGCCACAAAGGAACCTTGACATGGTTGCTTTCTCTATCCTCTAATATGTTAGTCCCTCAGCATGAGCAACTCCATTCTCTTGGTAATACTTCTCCACTGATCTTGAACCTTGTGTAAGCTTCCTCAGCGCGGTGGTGCAAGTCTCTAAGGTAATGGCTTGGAACAAACCTCTTGCGCATGATTGACTTCATCTCTGTCCAAGTTTCAACCGGTTCCTCTCCATTCCTTCTACGAGTTGTGAGGTAATTGATCCCAACAACTCAAAGCATAGTCATAAGAATTCAGTGGGCAAGCAATTTGAATCTTCTTGTGGTTGGTGGTATTGCTTGCCACTGGAAGACTAGCTCAATCTTCTTCTCCCATTCAAGATATGCATCCGGGATCAGCCTTGCCATGGAATGGGGGGTATTTTGATCTTCAAACCAGCAAAGATCATCTCCCTGGTTCACTCTTCTCTCATGGGCAACGTCTAGGTCTTCTTGAGGATGAGCTGAGGTGATCATACTCGTCATCAGTCTCCTCATAACCATCATGCTCTTGGCGAGGTGGTTTGGCGATTTGCTTGGTGGTGCGGCTTGTCCGCCTCTCCTTCTCCTCCCTAGGCCCTCTTGGTTTGGTAAGTGACTAGTGGCGAAACCCTAGAGAGTGTGTTCTCTGATTTCTTATTTAAAGGGTTCTCTACACCCTTATGTAATCATCCAACCTTTTCAATGCAAGTTCATTCATCTTTTGCGGCTCTCTCTCTCTCTAAAAGAAGTGTGCCGAGTTCTGGTGTGTCATAGGAGTTATGATAAAGAAGTTATCCCACTTTTAACCGAAGTGACTCCAGTTTACCCTGTTTGGAGATTTGGCAATTTCTTCTTGATTCTATTCAGACCAGAATGAATCAAGATGTAAGAAGCTTTATTTGGACTCATAAATAAGAGTATAATCATCTTGAAGTTGAATCAATATCATTGGACTTATGATGAAGAAGTTATCCCACTTTTGATGCGTCCCTAGGATGCTCTTTGGTTGATGGGAATGGATAGATCCTTGCAAGAACGAATCAAAGACTCAAGTTCTTCAAGGCGTGTGGATTGAATGGTGACACAAGAGGGATGAATGATCTCTTGATACTCCTAGATGAATGATTTGGATATGACACACCAAACTAAACACCCTTAGACTCTGGATATGACACACCAGAACTCGGCACACTTCTTTTAGAGAGAGAGAGAGCCGCAACAAGATGAATGAACTTGTATTGAAAGGTTGGATGATTACATAAGGGTGTAGAGAACCCTTTAAATAAGAAACCAGAGAACACACTCTCTAGGGTTTCGAACAATGCATCAAAACCTTCCTCCTGGAAAGACACTAAACTATAGTTTATAAGTTTAGAATGAAATAAAATACAACTTCTATTAGTCTTGGACCGAGAATAGCACTTAGGTGATATGTAGACAAGTTGTGGCCTCGTTAAAAACCTTCCTCCTGGAAAACCTCGTGGGACAAAACCAAAAGCAAGGAAAAGAGCACGCACCCCATGTCTTGCCTAGACACTAACTCAGTTTGGTGTAGAGATGGCTTGAATGGTGATCAAGACATCTCGGATCAAACCTTGTCCAAGAACTTCTTGTTGTGGATGTGAAGTGAGTAATCCAACAACATTCTCCTTAAGCTTCTTGACTCTGGAACGAGTCATGGGACCTTCAGGAATGGCTAGAGCATCATCACCAAGTTGCTGGTGCAATGTGGGCTTCTTGTGGCTTATCTAGACTCTCCTTGTTCTCCTTAGTTGATCCGGTCCATGATCACAGCAAATGCACTCTTAAAGGTTGCATCCTCAAGCTCTTCAGGTTCGTGTTCATGCTTCCATTCTTTGGTGCTTTCCATGATCACATCAGAACCTCCTCAAGAGGGAGAGAATGATGAGGAAATAGAACCAGATATCAACATCCCTACACTTAGACAAGCACCAAGACAAGATCAGGAACCAAGGGGTGATTGCAAGCTTCTGTGAAGCCATTGAAAGGATTGTTGCCAAGGCAATCACCAACCCCAACTTAGAAGACATCACTAACCCGTCTAGACAAGCTCTCCCATTTCAGGCATCAGAAGCCTACACAAGACACACCTTATGTTATACAAGACGGTCCAAGAAATGATACTAACATATGGTCTATAATTCCAAACAAGGAGATGGTTTCCTTATTCCACTATCTCCCCACTTAAGTGAAACGGTGAGTATCAAGGGGAAGAGACAAGCCTCTCAAACGACATCATTTCACTCCTATGATCGTCTCCCAGCCCCAATGGTTACCTTATCAACTTCAAATCCATCAAAAGAGGTAAGTAAGGTAAGCTCATTTTCAATATTCGATTTACTTGATTTCCTTGCAGGTTTGAGTCTTTTCTTTTATTTCATTTCGAATTAAAACCAGGCATTGTTTAGCCTATTGCTTTATTTAGGTCCTAAGATTGAGTCATGTAATAAATTTGCTTCAAAGACCCCTAGAAGGGCATAGCTGCATCGGCGAGTATATAAGCCCCTATAAGAAGCCTTGTATTTTCAACCTTTATGAAATATATGAGTCAGTTTGCCTTTAGCAACCAAAACCCTAAGTCTTTCCGTGTGTGTGAGAAGCAGCATTGAGAGCATCTTGTCTTATCAAGCTCATTCCATAGAGTTTGTGGGCGACTTTCGATCCATCAGATTGTGAAGAACAATCCTATACACTCCATCTCCCTCACCTAGTCCTTGTTGAGTTGTTTACACGAACAAGCAGCTTGGATCCATACTCCATCTTCCACGCCATCATCCATCCAGTGAGATAACAAGTTGGTTATACGACCATTTGTTGTTCCCATCCTCCATTTGTTCTATTCAATCATCAAGCAACCGGCACCCATTCCATCTACACATCCTATCATCCCCATCCACTTCAAGTCACTCCCGCACCGGTTTCCTGTTCCATCTATCCTTAATCCAGGATTGAGTTAGGTGCTATTTGGTGCCTATATCAAGAATGAATCACGATGTAAGAAGCTTGATTTGGACTCATAAATCAGTGTAGAATCACCCTGAAGCTTAATCAAGATCATAGGAGTTATGATGAAGAAGTTATCCCACTTTTAACCGAAGTGATTCCAGTTTGCCCTGTTTGAAGATTTAGCAACTTCTTGATTTCTAATCAAACCAGAATGAATTAAGATGTAAGAATCTTGATTTGGACTCATAAATCAGTGTAGAATCATCCTGAAGTTGAACCAATATCATTGGACTTATGATGAAGAAGTTATCCCACTTTTAACTGAAGTGATTGTAGTTTGCCCTGTTTGGAGATTTGGCAATTTATTCTTGATACTAATAAAACCAGAATGAATCACGATGTAAGAAGCTTGATTTTGACACATTAATCAGTGTAGAATCACCCTGAATTTGAATCAAGATCATAGGAGTTATGATGAAGAAGTTATCCCACTTTTAACCGAAGTGACTCCAGTTTACCCTGTTTGGAGATTTGGCAATTTCTTCTTGATTCTAATTAAACCAGAATGAATCAATATGTAAGAACCTTTATTTGGACTCATAAGTCATAATAGAATCATCCTGAAGTTGAATCAATAATCATTGGAGTTATGATGAAGAAGTTATCCACTTTTAACCGAAGTGATTCATGTTTGCCCTATAGGGAGATTTGGCAATTTCTTCTTGATACTAATAAAACTAGAATGAATACGATGTAAGAATCTTGATTTGGACTCATAAATCAGTTGTAGAATCACCCTCAAGTTGAATCAAGATCAATAGGAGTTATGATAAATAAGTTTTCCCACTTTTAACGAAATGACTCCCAGTTTACCCTGTTTTGGAGATTTGGCAATTTCTTCTTGATTCTAATCAAACCAGAATGAATCAAGATGTAAGAAGTTTTATTTGGACTCATAAATCAGTGGATCATCATCATGAAGTTGAATCAAGATCATAGGAGTTATGATGAAGATGCTATTCCACTTTTAACCGAAGTGATTCCAATTTACCCTATTTTGAGATTTGGCAACTTCTTCTTAATTCTAATCAAACCAGAATGAATAAAAGATGTAAGAATCTTGATTTGTACTCATAAATAAGAGTAGAATCATCTTGAAATTGAAACAATATCATTGGACCTTATGATGAAGAAGTTATCCCACTTTTAAACCGAAGTGATTCCAGTTTATCCTGTTTGGAGATTTGGCAATTTCTTCTTGATTCTAATCAAACCAGAATGAATCAAGATGTAAAAAGCTTTATTTGGACTCATAAATCAGTGGATAATCATCCTGAGGTTGAATCAAGATCATAGGAGTTATGATGAGAAGTTATCCCACTTTTAACCGAAGTGGACTCCAGTTTACCATGTTTGGAGATTTGGCAATTTCTTTCTTGATTCTAATCAAACCAGAATGAATCAACATGTAAGAACCTTTGATTTGGACTCACAATCAGTATAGAATCATCCTGAAGTTGAATCAATATCATTGGAGTTATGATGAAGAAGTTATCCAACTTTTAACCGAAGTGATTCCAGTTTGCCCTATAGGGAGATTTGGCAATTTCTTCTTGATACTAATAAAACCAGAATGAATCAAGATGTAAGAATCTTGATTTGGACTCATTAAATCAGTTAGAATCACCCTGAAGTTTGAATCAAGATCATAGAGTTATGATGAAGAAGTTATCCCACTTTTAACCGAAGTGACTCCAGTTTACCCTGTTTGGAGATTTGGCAATTTCTTCTTGATTCTAATCAAACCAGAATGAATCAAGATGTAAGAATCTTGATTTGGACTCATAAATCAGTGTAGAATCATCCTGAAGTTGAACCAATATCATTGGACTTGTGATGAAGAAATTATCCCACTTTTAACTGAAGTGATTCTAGTTTGCCCTGTTTGGAGATTTGGCAATTTATTCTTGATACTAATAAAACCAGAATGAATCACGATGTAAGAAACTTGATTTTGACTCATTAATCAGTGTAGAATCACCCTGAATTTTAATCAAGATCATAGGAGTTATGATGAAGAAGTTATCCCACTTTTAACCGAAGTGACTCCAGTTTACCCTGTTTGGAGATTTGGCAATTTCTTCTTGATTCTAATCAAACCAGAATGAATCAACATGTAAGAACATTTATTTGGACTCATAAATCAGTCATAGAATCATCCTGAAGTTGAATCAATATCATTGGAGTTATGATGAAGAAGTTATCCCACTTTTAACCAAAGTGATTCATGTTTGCCCTATAGGGAGATTTGGCAATTTCTTCTTGATACTAATAAAACTAGAATGAATCATGATGTAAGGATATTTATGTTTGGTACTTCCATAAATCAGTCTATACGAATCACTCCTAAAGTTTGATCAAGTCATAGGCAGCCTTGATGATAACGTAAGGTTATCCCTACTTTTAACCGAAGTGATTCCAAGTTTAGTCCTGTTTGGAGATTTGACAATTTATTCTTCGATTATTAATCAACCAGAAATGAATTCAAAGATGTAAAGAACTCTTTACTTTGGACTCACTAAATCAGTTTGAGACATCTATTCCTTGAACGTTGAATCAATTTCAGTTGGACTTATGATGGAAGAAGTTATCCCCACTTTTAACCGAAGTGATCCCAGTTAACCCTATTTGGAGATTTGACAATTATTCTTGATTCTAATCAAACCAGAATTGAATCAAGATGTAAGAATCTTGATTTGGACTCATAAATCAGTTTAGAATCATCCTGAAGTTGAATCAATATCATTGGACTTATGATAAAGAAGTTATTCCACTTTTAACCGAAGTTGACTCCAGTTTACCCATGTTTGGAGATTTTAGCAATTTCTTCTTGATTCTAATCCAAACCAGAATGAATCAAGATGTAAGAACCTTGATTTGGACTCATAAATCACGTGCAGAATTCATCCTGAAGTTGAATCAATATCATAGGAGTTATGATGAAGAAGTGTAGCCCACTTTTAACCAAAGTGATTCCAGTTTGCCCTATTTGGAGATTTGGCAATTTCTTCTTGATACTAATAAAACAAGAATGAAACACGATGTAAGAATCTTGAATTGGACTCATAAATCAGTTTATAATCACCCTGAATTTGAATCGAGATCATAGGAGTTATGATGAAGAAGTTATCCCACTTTTAACCGAAGTGACTCCAGTTTACCCTGTTTGGAGATTTGGCCAATTTCTTCTTGATTCTAATCAAAACAGAATGAATAAAGATGTAAGAATCTTCATTTTACTCATAAATCAGGGTAGAATCATCCTGAAGTTGAATCAATATCATTTGAACTTATGATGAAGAAGTTATCCCACTTTTAACCAAAGTGATTCCAGTTTGTCCTGTTTGGAGATTTGGCAATTTATTCTTGATATTAATAAAACCAGAATGAATCAAGATGTAAGAAGATTGATTTTGGACTCATTAATCAGTGTAGAATCACCCTGAAGTTGAATCAAGATCATAGGAGTTATGATGAAGAAGTTATCCCACTTTTAACCGAAGTGATTCCAGTATAACCCTGTTTGGAGATTTGGCAATTTCTTCTTGGATTCTAATCAACCAGAATGATCAAGACTTAAGAAACATGATTTGGAACTCATAAATCAGTGTAGAACCAACCTGAAGTTGAATCAATATCATTGGAGTTATGATGAAGAAGTTATCCTTCTTTTAACCGAAGTGATTCAAGTTTGCCCTGTTTGGAGAGTTGGCAATTTCTTCTTGATACTAATAAAACCAGAATGAATAACCATTTAAAAATAGTTGATTTTGACTCATTAATCAGTGTAGAATCACCTTGAAGTTGAATCAAGATCATAGGAGTTTTGATAAAGAAGTTATCCCACTTTTAACCGAAGTGATTCTAGTTTACCATGTTTAGAGATTTGGCAATTTCTTCTTGATTCTAATCAAACCAGAATGAATCAAGATGTAAGAATCTTGATTTGGACTCATAAATCAGCGTAGAATCATCCTGAAGTTGAATCAATATCATTGGACTTATGATGAAGAAGTTATCCCACTTTTAACCGAAGTGATTCCAGTTTGCCTTGTTTGGAGATTTGGCAATTTATTCTTGATACTAATAAAACCATAATGAATCACGATGTAAGAAGCTTTATTTGGACTCATTAATCAGTGTATAATCACCCTGAATTTGAATCAAGATCATAGGAGTTATGATGAAGAAGTTATCCCACTTTTAACCGAAGTGACTCCAGTTTACCCTGTTTGGAGAGTTGACAATTTCTTCTTGATTCTAATCAAACCAGAATGAATCAAGATGTAAGAACCTTGATTTGGACTCATAAATCAGAATAGAATCATCCTGAAGTTGAATCAATATCATTGGAGTTATGATGAAGAAGTTATCCCACTTTTAACCTAAGTGATTCCAGTTTGCCCTATAGGGACATTCGACAATTTTTCTTGATACTAATAAAACTAGAATGAATCACGATGTAAGAAGCTTGATTTGGACTCATAAATCAGTGTAGAATCACCCTGAAGCTTAATCAAGATCATAGGAGTTATGATGAAGAAGTTATCCCACTTTTAACCGAAGTGATTCCAGTTTGCCCTGTTTGGAGATTTAACAATTTCTTCTTGATTCTAATCAAACCAGAATGAATCAAGATGTAAGAATCTTGATTTGGACTCATAAATCAGTGTAGAATCATCCTGAAGTTGAACCAATATCATTGGACTTATGATGACGAAGTTATCCCACTTTTAACTGAAGTGATCCCAGTTAACCCTATTTGGAGATTTGGCAATTTATTCTTGATTCTAATCAAACCAGAATGAATCAAGATGTAAGAATCTTGATTTGGACTCATAAATCAGTGTAGAATCATCCTGAAGTTGAATCAATATCATTGGAGTTATGATGAAGAAGTTATCCCACTTTTAACCGAAGTGACTCCAGTTTACCCTGTTTGGAGATTTGGCAATTTCTTCTTGATTCTAATCAAACCAGAATGAATCAACATGTAAGAACCTTTATTTGGACTCATAAATCAGAATAGAATCATCCTGAAGTTGAATCAATATCATTGGAGTTATGATGAAGAAGTTATCCCACTTTTAACCGAAGTGATTCATGTTTGCCCTATAGGGAGATTTGGAAATTTCTTCTTGATACTAATAAAACTAGAATGAATCACGATGTAAGAATCTTGATTTGGACTCATAAATCAGTGTATAATCATCCTGAAGTTGAATCAAGATCATAGCAGTTATGATAAAGAAGTTATCCCACTTTTAACCGAAGTGATTCCAGTTTGTCCTGTTTGGAGATTTGGCAATTTATTCTTGATTCTAATCAAACCAGAATGAATCAAGATGTAATAATCTTTATTTGGACTCATAAATCAGTGTAGAATCATCCTGAAGTTGAATCAATATCATTGGACTTATGATGACGAAGTTATCCCCACTTTAACCGAAGTGATCCCAGTTAACCCTATTTGGAGTTTGGCAATTTATTCTTGATTCTAATCAAACCAGAATGAATCAAGATGTAAGAATCTTGATTTGGACTCATAAATCAGGGTAGAATCATCCTGAAGTTGAATCAATATCATTGGACTTATGATAAAAGAAGTTATCACCACTTTTAACCGAAGTGGACTCCAGTCCTTACCCTGTTTTGGGGAGATTTAGCAATTTCTTCTGATTCTAATCAAACCAGAATGCAATCAAGATGGTTAAGAACCTGATTGGACTCATAAATCAGTTGCAGAATGTCATCGCTGAAGGTGAATCAATATCCATTAGGAGTTATGATGCAAGCAACTTCTAGCCACTTTTAACCGAAGTGATTCCAGCTTTGCCCTATTTTGGAGCATTTGCAATTTCTTCTTGATACTAATAAAACAAGAATGAACCACGATGTAAGAATCTTGATTTGGACTCATAAATCAGTTTATAATCACCCTGAAGTTGAATCAAGATCATAGGAGTTATGATGAAGAAGTTATCCCACTTTTAACCGAAGTGACTCCAGTTTACCCTGTTTGGAGATTTGGCAATTTCTTCTTGATTCTAATCAAACCAGAATGAATCAAGATATAAGAAGCTTTATTTGGACTCATCAATCAGTGGATAATCATCCTGAAGTTGAATCAAGATCATAGGAGTCATGATGAAGATGTTATTCCACTTTTAACCGAAGTGATTCCAATTTACCCTGTTTGGAGATTTGGCAACTTCTTCTTGATTCTAATCAAACCAGAATGAATAAAGATGTAAGAATCTTCATTTTGTACTCATAAATCAGTGTAGAATCATCCTGAAGTTGAATCAATATCATTGGACTTATGATGAAAAAGTTATCCCACTTTTAACCGAGG
>CAJHQQ010006178.1:0-11110 GCA_905132885.1 Moricandia moricandioides | reverse complement strand
TAGACTCTATATCTTATTTTAATATTTAGTAATATTATGACCAATGCTAGAGAGATTAAAATGATAGATTGAATTATTTTAATTACAAATCATCAAATTAATAAAAATAAATAAAATATAGGAATTCTCCAATTTTGAATTTTATATAATTATATTCTATATATTTTTGAATTTTGGTTACAATATTAAAAAGTCAAAGATATTTTATATATGAAAAATACACATATAAATAATCAAATGACGCAATATATATTAAACTTATATCACATAGTTTATACAAGTTCCTTATAGATTCAAACACTAAATACATACAACATCAAGACATAAATTTTTAACTTCTATTCACAAATTAAGATAAAAAATCTAAATATGTATAATATATAAAATATTTAAAACTCTTTGTGTTTTAACATGTATAATGTTTTTAGATTAATTTTAATTCAAAATATAGGATATTTTCAGATATTTAGATAACTTAAATTTTATCGAAATATATGTAACCAGATATACTTTTACTGTTTTATTTATAATTAAATAAATTTGAGAGGGTACAGATTTTCACTATTTTTTCTATTCAAATATTATTCATTTCTCTGTGATAGGCTGATAGCGTAACAAAAACAAGACATGGGGAAATGACCAAACATTTTATTCTCTTCGCAAAATAAACATTCAGTAATATTTTTAATGAAACTTTTGAAAAATAATTAAATTTTTAATATATGTGTATTTATGTAAAACCTTGTACAATATGAAATAGAGAAGTAACATTTTAACATATAATTTCTCACCTAAATTTTAAAATAATAGAAATAATTGAGAAAATTTAGTGGAGCTAAAACTCTGGTGTAACTTCAATGCTTAATTTTATTTTGAAATGGGTTTTCTAGAAGGTTTGAGATGGTTGTACTGTGCTAAATGTTTAGCTCCACTAATTATCATGTCATTAACATTAGCTCACTAACTTAAGAACCAAAGTCAATTGAAAAAAAAAGCCAATAATGAGATTCCACATTTTACAACCTCCAACGAGGCTTAGCCTCAAAATTTAGTGACCTATTTATATACAACTTGAAATGGACACCTTTACTTGTACTGTTGATATTATTGAACATGCGGAAAAGGGACGCATTTGCTAACATAAACAGAAAGTTTAATACATCATGTTTATTTTAAAGCTAGATTAAGAACTGTGCCTTGCGTTCATTTATTTGTTATGAAATAATTAATATATTAAATAATTAAAAGACAAGTATTTATTATGTATATATTAATTTAGAGCCAATACATAAATCAAAATAATCACTTTCATTTATTTACAATCATTTTTATAAATAAATAAATCAGAATATTTTTTAATTTATTTTATATGATTTATAACTAAATTAAATGATATTGATATAGATATATCATATATTTTAATAGAAATATTTATTAAATAAGGATTCTTACCAGGATTTTATTAATATTTTTATATTTGATGTAACAAAAATTTTAAATCATTAGTTACATAATTTTTAATATGAAATTTGTAACAATTTTAGTAATTTATAATCGTTCCAAAATTTCAATGAAGATTTTAAAATTAGAATACTAAATTCTCAATACTTGTTGAGGGAATTCTACTTTTACCTTATTTTTATCACTATTTCTGTTTACATTTATTAGAGGAATATTTTCACATATACCTCTTTCATTAAAACAAATAAAATACCTTTCTACCATTGTTCTATAAATATATAAATATAAATAATAATTTAAATATATGAAAAAGTAAAAAAATAAATAAAAATAAATATTTTTTATAGTTTTGGAATTATATGTTTTCAGATTCAATTTTTTTTATAATTTGTTTTTCAAAATTTCGTTTTTAAAAAATTTATTTGAAATCGAATATTATTTTAAACTAATTAAAATTATTATTTTAATTTTTAAGTATTTTTTTTATTTATTTTATTTTTTTAAATCCTAAATCCCATCCTCCAAAACTCCACCTCTCAAATCTAAATCCTAAGTTTACATTAATTAACCCTAAGAATAATTGTCTATTTTTTTTTGATCAAAAAAATAAAATAAAATAAAAAATAAAATAGACAATTATTCTTAGGGTTAATTAATTGTAAACTAAGAGTAAATGTGGTTAAAGTAAACATGAAATTGGTATTAGAAATGTAATAGTTTAAGTAATTTCCCATACTTGTTCACCAGAAATTTTGCAATTAACATATTTATGTATTTTATATGATGTATAGTTTATTTAAACGATATTAAAGTAAATATATATATATATTTCAATATGAATATCTATTAAATGAGACTTTATATCCATATGGTTTTATGATCATTTATATCTTTTTATAACAAAAAAATTAAACTTTTGATCCCAAAATTTCCAGTGTGAAACTTTGACCAATTTTAGTAATTTATAGTCATTTAATTTTTTTTTTCAAATATAACATATAAGAAAATATCTTAATTTTTATTATATGTGATTGTTTAACTTATTCAATAATATAAAATTAAATAAAAATAATAGAGAATACACAAATCGGTATCAAATATTTATTATTCAAAATTATTAATTATCATATATATATATATATATGTGTTAATTATATTAGGTAATTTCGTAATATTTATTTAAAAAAAACTATATTTTTGTACACTAGTAATCAATTTTAAAGTTAATTTAATAAAATTATAATATATTTAATCAATTTTAGAGTTAATTTAATAAAAATTATAATATATTTAAATAAATTAATTTATTTTCATTTTAGTGATAACACGTGACGATTTCAAATATTATAATGTTTTTCAATTAATACATTAGGGATGGACTGATATCTTATTTAGTAGATCTTCTGAATGGCTGTTATATGTACTATTCAAAAGCCTATGTTTATTTAAAATCTCAATACAGTACTATTGTCAGGTTATGTGTTTTCGTAACAAAGCCTAAAGATTTCAAATCCATAAGAATTGTTATTTTATGAGGACAACACTAGAATTAACAAAAATGTTGGTCATGAACGAAAGATATCTAAAACATAGTACAAACTACAAAGAGAAGGGATGGATTGATATGGCAGGTATCGTTCTTACTAGTCACAATTACAGTAAAAAAATTATAAATTAATAATTTTAAGACTATAAAAAATTATTAATTTATCAAATTTAAAACAATTCCTTTTAGATGTCTATTTTTTTAAAAAATATTTTTATTGAAGAAAAATAAAAGGAATATTTTCTTCCTAATATTATATATTGATTAGAGTTTAAAGATTTGAAAATTTAACTATTTTATTAGAGTATTGATATAGTTTAGGGACTTTTGCTAATAAAGAACAAAAAAAAATCATATGTTGTCCGCTTGGAATAACTTTAGTCATTGTTGTCCACTTTTTACTAATATTAATATTAACCCCATTTAGTCCCTCAGTTTAAACCAAAAATAATTTAACTTAAAATTTATAAAAAAATTCCCAAAATACATATAGCGACAAGTAAAACCTAAACTTGAGGTTATTTAATCTAAAACTATATTCTAACCCGCCCTTTGAAAGGGCGGATATATATTTTGTTTTATATTTTTTTAATAAATTAATTTTTATATTTTTATAACTATATTTGTGTTTAATCATTTATCAATAATATAAAAAATTTAATGTTATTAATATTAAAGAGTAATACATGAATAATAAATAGTTAGACCAAACATTTATTAATAAGTCATGATCTTGTTTTAATAGAATAGATGTAACACTGTAGTTTTTAATATTCCTTTTATACTATTATCTCAGAGTTTATTTTCCATTTAAAAAGAAATAATATATATACAAATAAAATTGATTTCAGAAATATAAATAGTGTTGATCTATGTTCAAGAGTATATTTTTATTAAAATACTTATATTATAAAAAATAGAAACTGTTGAAAATAGAAATCAATTATGTAAAAAATAGAAATCAATTATGTAATTTAATTATACCAATTGAAAGAAAAAGTAGAAACTGTTGAAAACTAAAAGAAAAGTTAAATGAAATAGATTTGGGGTTTTATTGACCTATTGCCTTTTGCTTTGTTTATGGAACTAAAATTAGTAATCTCTTTAGAAGTTTTTCATAAACAGAAAACCAAAAAATGGAACAAAAGAGAAGAAAAAGAAAACCAAAATCGCTTTTTGAGAGATTTTAACAATTTCTAAAATACTTAAATGATTTTTAAATATTAATAATATGTTTATTAATCTAATCAACATTTTTTTGTAACACTTTATTAATCTAATCGATATTTGATGGATTTTAGACCAAAGAAAACTGCTAACTCAGAGTCAGAGAGAAGAGGACCATCTCCGGGCCGAACGGTCAGGTATTCGGGCATGTTTGTGTCCTGAATATCGTAATAATGACGTCAGCAAGTTCGCTAAATCCCTCGCAAAGGTCTAATTGGGCCCCGGCCCACGAAGGATATTATTTATTTATCTTTTTCTCTTTTGCTTCGCCTTAAAATCACGCCTTCACTACCTTCTCTTTCATATATCTCATCGTTTCTCAAGTCCTCTATCTCTCTCTAATGAGTATGAAACAGAGAGAAGAGCTCACATGGATGAAAAAGCGAGGCAAGAGTTTATTCAAGGTGATCTGCATATCACGTATATAACTATATATATATGTATATATGTGTGTTATATGTTATATGTCATATGAGAATTAGGGTTTCGTCAGTTCAATGTCCTGTTTGGTCATTGTTAAAATCTTATCATAGTATTGACTGTTGAGCAGATAAAAAGATCTTTTTAAGTACTAAATTATACTCCCTCCGTTTTTAATAGATGATGTTTTAGCATAATACACAAAGATTAAATTTACATTTATATATAAAATACTTTTAACGATATAATTTTAAAATCATTCAACCAATTATAAAAAAAGACTCTAAAATTTTATTGGTTAAACAGTTTTCAATAAAGTTAAAGTTAACCTTAAAACTTCAAAAATTATTTTAAAATCTCAAAACATCTTATATTTTGAAACAACATAAACTTTTTAAAACATCATCTAATTTGAAAAGTAGGGAGTATAATACATAGGTGGGTGTATTTATATACAGTCATATATATAGTTTATGTGTATGTATAGATGCATATCGACATATATATATCCACACAATTCTCTACCTTCGAATTAAGAAGATGGGTTTTCTTAGATATCGTCATACATGCTTCAGAAGTAACTAACACATGCGTACATGTGCACAAACTCGCTTTCTTATATGTGTATTCATGGGATATATAGATACATGTGGTTTAGAGCTACTATTTGTAAAACGTACTAATAAGTTCCTTTTCTGTGTCTGCAGGCAATAGCAATATAACAAAAGCATAACCCTCATGATGTATAGAGACTTTTGGGTCCATTGTGAGGAAACATTCAGTTTCTCCTCAACACTCCATTGATAGTCTGGTGTTATCCCAACTTGAGCTTACTGTCATTTTTTTTTGTTTTCTTTTCAAAACTCTTTTGTTCTATTTACTTATTCTGTTTTCTTGACCTTGTAAGACCTTTTCTTGACCTTGTAAGACCCCATCCCTTTCTAAATATCTCAGCCTTCTATCCTCTTACATATTCTCTACTATCTCTTTTTGGTGTAGAATGTGTATGTATATCTACTCCTAACTCACCGGAGTCATTTTTTCTACCTTGTCTATCCCTTCTGAGCTAATGTTTACATCTTCTTGTTTTTTTTTTCAAATAAAGAACTTAACCTTTCTTATTTAACTTTTGTTGGTGTTGGTTATATTGTATTATTTGTTGTAATAAAATTAAAGGAGGTGCAAAAAGTCTCTATCAAGGGGGCTAGCAAAAGGTAATGAATAAGGAACGGGCAAAAAGAATTATGCTTTTACTCTCTCTCTCTTTAAAGGCTCTGGACAGGAATTTACTTTTGTTTTATGTGTTGTGTTTGTTTGGGTCTGACTGACCCCAAAGGCCAAAGCCAAAATCAAAGAAGTATTAAATATTCCCTCAGAATCATTTATCAGAATCATTTATTGCATGTTTCTCTCTCACTCGTGACTATGTTGTGCTCTCACTTTCTACTAATATCTCTTTTAGCAAATCCTGCCTAAACTTAGTATCTAGTTGTGTTTTGAAAAATAATACTCCATAGAGATGACCAAGAAATAACAACAGATGTTTGCAGTGTAGAAGCCGAAAAACCAAATCGATATAAACGATAAAAATAAAGCGATATTAAGGAAATATACGATTCAAAAGACAAGATAAAACCCGAGATGAAAAACGATTAGAATTGTAGACCATGGATTCGAGACGAATCTCTTTCCTTAACTCTTAATATTCGCTCCGTAGTGAGACGGACTTGTACGAATTAGAGCCCAAGATACAACCATGATAGACGATTCACGCTTCACTCGTGAACGTCCCTAACGAACTAATAAATCTACGAACACTCTCTAAAACTTACTCTAGGGATTTGCTGGTTTTCGTTGAGAAAAAACGTTAAGAAATGAGAAAGGAGGAGACGAGTTTATAAAGAATAGTAGTGGAGAGGTTTTTTTGAAACGGTAGCGAAAATCTCGGGAGTAGTGCGTTGAGAAACTTTCTCCGCAAGATCTCGTCGTTCCTATCCAGTTTCGAACAGATAAACTACTTGTCGTTTTTCGACAAACTACGCGTCGTTTAAACACAAACGTCATGCTGTTTTATGGACAAAACGTTGGGCTTAACTGAGCCCAAAAAGAACATCTTTTAGTGGCCCTGGGGCCACATTTATCCAAGCCCAAGCCCAAGCCCAAGCCCAAGCCCAAGCCGAGCCGGACGGCGGCGGCGGCGCGCGCTGGGTGCCTCCCCTCTCTTTACACTATGCTATCAAAGAGTCATATATATACAACTCAAAATCCTCTTTTCTAACCAATGTGGGACAAAGCTAACTTGTGAGTTTTATGTGTTCAAGATCACAACTTCATCACATCATTTCTCATTCAATTGAAATCTGTTTTTAATGTTTCAATATATCAGATTGTAGTACTCATTACAAGCTTTACAATGATATATTAACATGATCAAGACGACCACCGGTTTGGCCGGAAAAGCCACCGGAAAAGTTGAAAAAATCACTGTGCAAAAAACAGTTTCCAACATGCAGCAACGGGTATGTTTCTAAATACGGGGTATGTTTCTAAATACGAGTACATCTTAAATGCAAGGTTTGACAGATGTTTAATACTATGCTCCATTTACCGGTTTACCTAGTTGTTAGATTATGCTATTACCTCCTCTCCTATTAGGTAGTCACACGAATATAAATAGCGCCAAGACCCAACATAATACTTCGTTTAACCAATAAAACACGTACCGTCTATGGTCGAAGAATCACTAGGCCAAAATCCGCCACCAAATTCGACAAAACCTTTTCAAATGGAAAGATTTTATTTTGTATGACAAAGACTTCACTTTTAATGGCAAAAGAACCACGCATAATGATTAGTTCAATCTACGGCTGGGTTCACGGATCAATCCGTTCCACTTGACCCGCCAAGATGTTGACTCCTTTTTACTTAAAATCCCAATCCATATTCCGCAAATAAAAAAATCATTTACCTGCACCGATCCGTTGAAATTTGCGGATAACCTACATAACCACAAATAATATTAAATTTAATAAAATAATTATTTTATTATATATTAATGATTTTTATAAAAATAATAAAAATTATTTATAATGAAAATTATATAGTTTGTTGCATATTTTATATATATTATGATTTTTTATTATTTGTATTATTTGTTTTTAAATTTTGTGGGTTAGCAAGTATACACAACTCAAATTCAATCTGTCTGCACCCGTTTTGATTAAAATAGATTCAACCTGCAATCACATGTTGATTTGTTTGAATTGGTCGATCCGTATCTGCTCTGCAACGAGTCAAACAGGGTGTAACTTGCCGATAATGTGAGATATCAAACAAAGTCTCACATTGGAAGTTTAGACAAGAATTGTCTAATATATAAAAAGAAGTCCAACTCTAATTAGTACGAGGCCTTTTGGGAAGAAAACCAAAAAGTAAATGCATGCGGGCTTGCCTAGTAGGCCCAAAGTGGACAATATCGTACTAGTCGGATAATAAAGAGTTGGACATGGGCTCACACAAACCCAACAATTGGTATCAGAGCGCGGTTTGACGACGATCTGCAAGAAGACTAAAATACCCTTAAGGAAGAATGGGACCCTTCAAATTGGAAGAGAAGGAGGTCTATGGCAGAACTAGTCAGAAGATCATGGAACATGTGATGTTGTGGGATAAACATTCTCAAAAGGAAGCCCTGCGATTAGTGGTACAAGACAAGATGGTGCTAAGATAATTCGCTGAAGGATAAAACACACGAGATGAGTGTGGTCCTTAGTTTGAGGGGGAGAATGTGAGATATCAAACAAAGTCCCACATTGGAAGTTTAGACAATAATTGTCTAATATATAAAGAGAAGTCCAACTCTAATTAGTACGAGGCCTTTTGGAAAGAAAACCAAAAAGTAAATCCATGCGGGCTTGCCTAATAGGCCCAAAGTGGACAATATCGTACTAATCGGATAATAAAGAGTTGGACATGGGCTTTCACAATCCCAACAATTGGTATCAGAGCGGTTTGACGACGATCTGCAAGAAGACCAAAATACCCTTAAGGAAGAATGGGACCCTTCAAGTTAAATTGGAAGAGAAGGAGGTCTATGGCAGAACTAGTCAGAAGATCATGGAACCTGTGAAGTTGTGGGAGAAACATTCTCAAAGGAAGCCCTGCGATTACTGGTACAAGATAAGATGGTGCCAAGATGAATCGCTAAAAGAGAAACACACGAGATGAGTGTGGTCCTTAGTTTGAAGGGGAGAATGTGAGATATCAAACAAAGTTCCACATTGGAAGTTTAGACAATAATTGTCTAATATATAAAGAGAAGCACAACTCTAATTAGTACGAGGCCTTTTGGGAAGGAATCCAAAAGTAAATCCATGCGGGCTTGCCTAGTAGACCCAAAGTGGACAATATCGTACTAATCGGATAATAAAGTAGCCAAGAACACAAAGTAATAAAACTGTATCTTTGTTTTATTAATCTTCCTTAACTTTCTTATGCTTTTCTTTCTTAAGATCTCCATACACTTTTGATCTCTATATATAGGTAATAGAAACTACTTGACTTATCCTATTAAAAATTAATCTAGGAACCTTTATCTTTATCCTAAAACTATTAGTTATTCATCTTATCTTTAGAATAACTTGTTTCCTAAGTTATCTCTTTGAAGCTTATCCAACATTCTCCCTCTTAAGCTTCAAACCATATTCTAGGAAATCTTGAACTTGAATCATCTCTTGTGTTGCCATACCTTTTATCGTTTTGAAGCTAATATGCCCAAGACGAGCGTGCCATCTCCATGGTTCTTCACTTATCTTTGAGAGAAGACAAGTCGGTTTACCTACTTTGAGAGATATCTTGTAGAGTCGATTAGGTGATCTTAGTACTTTCACTAATAGTCTCCCTCTTAGATCTCTCATAGTCAAGTAGTTGTCCTTCATCCTTACATCGAAACCTTGTTCAGTGGTTTGACCGAGACTAAGAATATTGCTTCTTAGATCTGGTATGTAGTATACATCCGTAAGAAGCTTTTGTTCTCCTGTCTTTGCTTCGAAGAGAATTGAGCCTTTACCATCTATCTTCACACATGAGCCGTCTCCAAACTTTACTTTTCCCTTGATACTTTCGTTGAGCTCTGAGAAGTAAGACTTCTCCCCAGTCATATGATTGCTGGCTCCGTTGTCAAGGAACCAACTCCTATCGTCTGTCTTGCTTGGCTCAAGTGTCTTTGGCATTACCTTTTCTTCATTCAAGTACACTAGTTCATGTAAGTATAGTGCTACTTCTGCTGCTTCTGTCTCAGTCTTGTTAAGCTGCTGATCATCCTTCTTTTCGGGGCAAACAGAGGCGAAGTGGCCTTTCTTATGGCAATTGAAACATTCGATTTGAGAATAGTCCCTTTTTGCTTTGCCTTTATCATGTGAATTGTTTCTCTCACGTCCTCTTCCTCCATTGCCTCTCCCACAACCTTTGTTCGAACCTCTCCCTCTTCCTCTCAAACTCCCCAATCCATAAGAATTCTCAGAGTTTGAGAAAAGAAGATTTCCTTGTTGATCATTAGTTGTATCTTCTCTGATGCGTTCTTCATAGGCTTTTAATCTACCGACGATATCTTCATACTTTGTCGTGTTTAAGTCTAGAAGTTGTTCAAGTGAAGCGGCTATATGAATATACTTACTCCTTGGTAGACTATTAAGAAGTTTCTTAACAATCTTAGGCTCGTCGATGCTGCGTCCTAGTGAATTTGCTTGAGATGCAAGTTCTGATATCTTCCCTGAGAAAGTATCAATTGTTTCTGAATCACTCATCCTTAAACGATCGAATTCATTCATCAAAGTCATGAGTCGAGCTTCTCGAACACGTTCTGCTCCGAGGTTTCTTGACTTTAAGGCTTCCCAAATTTCCTTAGGAGAGCCTAGTTCTCCGACTTGCATTAGTAGAGCTTCGGGGATTGATTGATATATCAGTGCAGTTGCTATGTCGTTCTTCTCTCCATCATCGGTTCCTGGCTCGATTGATTCCCATACTTTGTGTATCCTTAAGAGGACCTTCATGCGCATTACCCATACTGAGTAGTTAGTAGGACTTAGCATTGGACAAACCACGGCGTTCGGTATGTTACCTTTCATCTTCACCAACGCTTTTGAATCTGCCATCGAGTATCTTGGCTATCCCAACAACAACCTGGTTGCTCTGATACCAAATATAGTAGCCAAGAACACAAAGTAATAAAACTGTTTCTTTGTTTTATTAATCTTCCTTAACTTTCTTATGCTTTTCTTTCTTAAGATCTCCTTACACTTTTGATCTCTATATATAGGTAATAGAAACTACTTGACTTATCCTATTACAAGTTAATCTAGGAACCTTTATCTTTATCCTAAAACTATTAGTTATTCATCTTATCTTTAGAATAACTTGTTTCCTAAGTTATCTCTTTGAAGCTTATCCAACAGATAA
>CAJHQQ010006177.1:0-11124 GCA_905132885.1 Moricandia moricandioides | reverse complement strand
AGAAGAAATTGTCAAATCTCCAAATAGGGTAAACTGGAATCACTTCGGTTAAAAGTGGGATAACTTCTTCATCATAACTCCTACGATCTTGATTCAACTTCAGGGTGATTCTACACTGATTAATGACTCCAAATAAAGCTTCTTACATCGTGATTCATTCTGGTTTTATTAGTATCAAGAATAAATTGCCAAATCTCCAAACAGGGCAAACTGGAATCACTTCGGTTAAAAGTGGGATAACTTCTTCATCATAACTCCTATGATATTGATTTAACTTCTGGGTGATTCTACATTGATTTATGAGTCCAAATCAAGCTTCTTACATCGTGATTCATTCTGGTTTTATTAGTATCAAGAAGAAATTGCCAACACTCAAATAGGGCAAACTGGAATCACTTCAGTTAAAAGTGGAAATAACTTCTTCATCATAACTCCTATGATCTTGATTCAACTTCAGGGTGATTCTACACTGATTTATGAGTCCAACTCAAGCTTCTTACATAATGATTCATTCTGGTTTTATTAGTATCAAGAAGAAATTGCCAAATCTCCAAACAAGGTAAATTGGAGTCACTTCGGTTAAAAGTGGGATAACTTCTTCATCATAACTCCTATGATCTTGATTCAAATTCAGGGTGATTCTACACTGATTTATGAATCCAAATCAAGCTTCTTACATAGTGATTCATTCTGGTTTTATTAGTATCAAGAAGAAATTGCCAAATCTCCAAACAGGGCAAACTGGAATCACTTTTGTTAAAAGTGGGATAACTTCTTCATCATAACTCCAATGATATTGATTCAACTTCAGGGTGATTATCCACTGATTTATGAGTACAAATAAAGCTTCTTACTTCTTGATTCATTTTGGTTTGATTAGAATCAAGAAGAAATTTCCAAATCTCCAAAAAGGGTAAATTGGAGCCATTTCGGTTAAAAGTGGGATAACTTCTTCACCATAACTCCTATGATCTTGATTCTACTTCATGGTGATTCTACACTGATTAATGAGTCCAAATAAAGCTTCTTACGTCTTGATTCATTCTGTTTTGATTAGAATCAAGAAGAAATTGCCAAATCTCCAAACAGGATAAAGTGGAGTCACTTCGGTTAAAAGTGGGATAACTTTTTCATCATAACTCCTATGATATTTATTCAACTTCAGGGTGATTCTACACTGATTTATGAGTACAAATAAAGCTTCTTACATCGTTATTCATTCTGGTTTTATTAGTATCAAGAAGAAATTGTCAAATCTCCAAATAGGGTAAACTGGAATCACTTCGGTTAAAAGTGGGATAACTTCTTCATCATAACTCCTACGATCTTGATTCAACTTCAGGGTGATTCTACACTGATTAATGACTCCAAATAAAGCTTCTTACATCGTGATTCATTCTGGTTTTATTAGTATCAAGAATAAATTGCCAAATCTCCAAACAGGGCAAACTGGAATCACTTCGTTTTAAAAGTGGGATAACTTCTTCATCATAACTCCTATGATATTGATTTAACTTCTGGGTGATTCTACATTGATTTATGAGTCCAAATCAAGCTTCTTACATCGTGATTCATTCTGGTTTTATTAGTATCAAGAAGAAATTGCCAACACTCAAATAGGGCAAACTGGAATCACTTCAGTTAAAAGTGGAAATAACTTCTTCATCATAACTCCTATGATCTTGATTCAAATTCAGGGTGATTCTACACTGATTTATGAGTCAAAATAAAGATTCTTACATCTTGATTCATTATGTTTTTATTAGAATCAAGAAGAAATTGCAAACTCTCCAAATAGGGCAAACTGGAATCACTTCGGTTAAAAGTGGGATAACTTCTTCATCATAACTCCTATGATCTTGATTCAACTTCAGGGTGATTCTACATTGATTTATGAGTCCAAATCAAGCTTCTTACATCGTGATTCGTTCTGGTTTTATTAGTATCAAGAAGAAATTGCAAACTCTCCAAACAAGACAAACTGGAATCACTTCGGTTAAAAGTGGGATAACTTCTTCATCATAACTCCTATGATCTTGATTCAACTTCAGGGTGATTATCCACTGACTTATGAGTCCAAATCAAGCTTCTTACATCGTGATTCATTCTGGTTTTATTTGTATCAAGAAGAAATTGCCAAATCTCCAAACAGGGTAAACTGGAGTCACTTCGGTTAAAAGTGGGATAACTTCTTCATCATAACTCCTATGATATTTATTCAACTTCTGGGTGATTCTACATTGATTTATGAGTTCAAATAAAGCTTCTTACATCGTGATTCATTTTGGTTTTATTAGTATCAAGAAGAAATTGCCAACACTCATATAGGGCAAACTGGAATCACTTCGGTTAAAAGTGGGATAACTTCTTCATCGTAACTCCTATGATCCTCATTCAACTTCAGGGTGATTCTACACTGATTTATGAGTCCAAATAAAGATTCTTACATCTTGATTCATTATGTTTTTATTATAATCAAGAAGAAATTGCAAACTCTCCAAACACGGCAAACTGGAATCACTTCGGTTAAAAGTGGGATAACTTCTTCATCATAACTCCTATGATCTTGATTCAACTTCAGGGTGATTCTACATTTATTTATGAGTCCAAATCAAGCTTCTTACATAGTGATTTTTTCTTGTTTTATTAGCATCAAGAAGAAATTGCAAACTCTCCAAACAGGGCAAACTGGAATCACTTCGGTTAAAAGTGGGATAACTTGTTCATCATAACTCCTATGATCTTGATTCAACTTCAGGGTGATTCTACACTGATTTATGAGTCCAAATAAAGCTTCTTACATCGTGATTCTTTCTGATTTCATTTGTATCAAGAAGAAATTGTCAAATCTCCAAAAAGGGTAAACTGGAATCACTTCTGTTAAAAGTGGGATAACTTCTTCATCATAACTCCTATGATCTTGATTCAACTTCAGGGTGATTCTACACTGATATATGAGTCAAAAACAAGCTTCTTACATCGTGATTCATTCTAGTTTTATTAGTATCAAGAATAAATTGCCTATTCCTCAAATAGGGTAAACTTGGATCACTTCGGTTAAAAGTGGGATAACTTCTTCATCATAAGTCCAATGATATTGATTAAACTTCAGGGTGATTCTACACTGATTTATGAGTCCAAATCAAGCTTCTTACATCGTGATTCATTCTGGTTTTATTAGTATCAAGAAGAAATTGTCAAATCTCCAAACAAGGTAAATTGGATTCACTTCGGTTAAAAGAGGGATAACTTCTTTATCATAACTCCTATGATCTTGATTCAAATTCATGGTGATTCTAAACTTATTTATGAGTCCAAATAAAGATTCTTACATCGTCTTTCGTTCTGCTTTTATTAGTATCAAGAAGAAATTGTCAACTCTCCAAATAGGGTAAACTGGAATCACTTCGGTTAAAAGTGATATAACTTCTTCATTATAACTCTTATGATCTTGATTCCACTTCAGGGTGATTCTACACTGATTTATGAGTCCAAATCAAACTTCTTACATCTTGATTCCTTCTTGTTTAATTAGAATCAAGAAGAAATTGCCAAATCTCCAAACAAGGTAAATTGGAGTCACTTTGGTTAAAAGTGGGATAACCTCTTCATCGTAACGCCTATGATCTTGATTCAACTTCAGGGTGATTCTAAACTTATTTATGAGTCCAAATCAAGATTCTTACATCGTGATTCGTTCTGGTTTTATTAGTATCAAGAATAAATTAGCAAATCTCCAAACAAGGTAATTTGGAGTCACTTCGGTTAAAAGTAGGATAACTTCTTCATCATAACTCCTATGATCTTGATTCAACTTCAGGGTGATTCTAAACTTATTTATGAGTCCAAATAAATATTCTTACACCGTGATTCGTTCTGGTTTTATTAGTATCAAGAAGAAATTGTCAACTCTCCAAATAGGGCAAACTGGAATCACTTCGGTTAAAAGTGGGATAACTTCTTCATCATAACTCCTATGATCTTGATTCAACTTCAGGGTGATTACACATTGATTTATGAGTCCAAATAAAGATTCTTACATCTTGATTCATTATGATTTTGTTAGAATCAAGAAGAAATTGTAAACTCTCCAAACAGAGCAAACTGGAATCACTTTGGTTAAAAGTGGGATAACTTCTTCATCATAACTCCTATGATCTTGATTCAACTTCAGGGTGATTCTACACTGCTTTATGAGTCCATATCAAGCTTCTTATATCGTGATTCATTCTGGTTTTATTAGTATCAAGAATAAATTGCGAAATCTTCAAACAGGGTAAACTGGGATAACTTCAGTTAAAAGTGGGATAACTTCTTCATCATAAGTCCAATGATATTGATTCAACTTCAGGATGATTCTACACTGATTTATGAGCCCAAATCAAGATTCTTACATCTTGATTCATTCTGGTTTTATTACAATCAAGAAGAAATTGCCAAATCTCCAAACAGGGTACATTGGAATCACTTCGGTTAAAAGTGGAATAACATCTTCATCATAACTCCTATGATATTGATTCAACTTCAGGGTGATTATCCACTGATTTATGAGTCCGAATAAAGCTTCTTACATCTTGATTCATTCTGTTTTATTAGTATCAAGAATAAATTGCCAAATCTACAAACAAGGTAAATTGGAGTCACTTCGGTTAAAAGTGGGGATAACTTCTTCATCGTAACTCCTATGATCTTGATTCAACTTCAGGGTGATTCTAAACTTATTTATGAGTCCAAATCAAGCTTCTTACATCGTGATTCGTTCTGGTTTTATTAGTATCGAGAAGAAATTGGCAACTCTCCAAACATGGCAAACTGGAATCATTTCAATTAAAAGTGGAATAACATCTTCATCATAACTCCTATGATATTGATTCAACTTCAGGGTGATTATCCACTGATTTATGAGTCCAAATAAAGTTTCTTACATCCTGATTCATTCTGTTTTATTAGTATCAAGAATATATTGCCAAATCTCCAAACAAGGTAAATTGGAGTCACTTCGGTTAAAAGTGGAATAACTTCTTCATCATAACTCCTATGATCTTGATTCAACTTCAGGGTGATTCTACACTGATTTATGAGTCCAACTCAAGCTTCTTACATAATGATTCATTCTGGTTTTATTAGTATCAAGAAGAAATTGTAAAATCTCCAAACAAGGTAAACTGGATTCACTTCGGTTAAAAGTGGGATAACTTCTTCATCATAACTCCTATGATCTTGAATCAAATTCAGGGTGATTCTAAACTTATTTATGAGTCCAAATAAAACTTCTTACATTGTGATTCGTTCTGGTTTTATTAGTATCAAGAATAAATTGCCAACTCTCCAAACAAGGTAAACTGGAATCACTTCAGTTAAAAGTGGATTAACTTCTTCATCATAGCTCCTATGATCTTGATTCAACTTCAGGGTGATTCTACACTGATTTATGAGTCCAAATCAAGATTCTTACATCTTGTTTCATTATGGTTTTATTAGAATCAAGAAGAAATTGCAAAATCTCCAAACACGGTAAACTGGAATCACTTCGGTTAAAAGTGGAATAACTTCTTCTACACTGATTTATGAGTCAAAATCAAGCTTCTTACATCGTGATTCATTCTAGTTTTATTAGTATCAAGAATAAATTGCCAAATCTTCAAACAGGGTAAGCTGGGATCACTTCGGTTAAAAGTGGGATAACTTCTTCATCATAAGTCCAATGATATTGATTCAACTTGAGGATGATTCTACACTGATTTATGAGTCCAACTCAAGATTCTTACATCTTGATTCATTCTGGTTTGATTAGAATCAAGAAGAAATTGTCAAATCTCCAAACAGGGTAAACTGGAATCACTTCATTTAAAAGTGGAATAACATCTTCATCATAACTCCTATGATATTGATTCAACTTCAGGGTTATTATCCACTGATTTATGACTTCAAATAAATATTCTTACATCTTGATTCATTCTGTTTTATTAGTATCAAGAATAAATTGCCAAATCTCCAAACAAGGTAAATTGGAGTCACTTCGGTTAAAAGTGGGATAACTTCTTCATCATAAGTCCAATGATATTGATTCAACTTCAGGATGATTCTACACTGATTTATGAGTCCAAATCAAGCTTCTTACATCGTGATTCGTTCTGGTTTTATTAGTATCAAGAAGAAATTGCCAACTCTCCAAACAGGGTAAACTGGAATAACTTCGGTTAAAAGTGATATAACTTCTTCATCATAACTCTTATGATCTTGATTCAACATCAGGGTAATTCTACACTGATTTATGAGTCCAAATCAAGCTTCTTACATCGTGATTCATTTTAGTTTTAAAAGTATCAAGAAGAAATTGCCAAATCTCCAAACAGGGCAAACTGAAATCACTTCGGTTAAAAGTGGGCTAACTTCTTCATCATAACTCCTATGATCTTGATTCAACTTCAGGGTGATTCTACACTGATTTATGAGTCCAACTCAAGATTCCTACATCTTGATTCTTTCTGGTTTGATTAGAATCAAGAAGAAATTGCCAAATCTCCAAACAGGGTAAACTGGAATCACTTCAGTTAAAAGTGGAATAACATCTTCATCATAACTCCAATGATATTGATTCAACTTCAGGGTTATTATCCACTGATTTATGAGTCCAAAAATCTTCTTACATCTTGATTCATTCTGTTTTATTAGTATCAAGAATAAATTGCCAAATCTTCAAACAAGGTAAATTGGAGTGACTTCGGTTAAAAGTGGGATAACTTCTTTATCGTAACTCCTATGATCTTGACTCAACTTCAGGGTGATTCTAAACTTATTTATGAGTCCAAATCAAGCTTCTTACATCGTGATTCGTTCTGGGTTTTATTAGTATCAAGAAGAAATTGCCAACTCTCCAAACAGGACAAACTGGAATCACTTCGGTTAAAAGTGGGATAACTTCCTCATCATAACTCCTATGATCTTGATTCAACTTCAGGGTGATTCTACACTGATTTATGTGTCCATATCAAGCTTCTTACATCGTTATTCATTCTGTTTTTATTAGTATCAAGAATAAATTGTCAAATCTTCAAACATGGTAAACAGGGATCACTTCGGTTAAAAGTGGGATAACTTCTTCATCATAAGTCCAATGATATTGATTCAACTTCAGGATGATTCTACACTGATTCATGAGTCCAACTCCAGATTCTTACATCTTGATTCATTCTGGTTTGATTAGAATCAAGAAGAAATTGCTAAATCTCCAAACAGGGTAAACTGGAATCACTTGTTTTAAAAGTGGAATAACATCTTCATCATAACTCCTGTGATATTGATTCAACTTCAGGGTTATTATCCACTGATTTATGAGTCCAAATAAATCTTCTTACATCTTGATTCATTCTGTTTTATTAGTATCAAGAATAAATTGCCAAATCTCCAAACAAGGTAAATTGGAGTCACTTCGGTTAAAAGTGGGATAACTTCTTCATCGTAACTCCTATGATCTTCACTCAACTTCAGGGTAATTCTAAACTTATTTATGAGTCCAAATCAAGCTTCTTACATCGTGATTCGTTCTGGTTTTATTAGTATCAAGAAGAAATTGCCAACTCTCCAAACAGGGTAAACTAGAATCACTTCGGTTAAAAGTGATATAACTTCTTCATCATAACTCTAATGATCTTGATTCAACATCAGAGTAATTCTACACTGATTTATGAGTCCAAATCAAGCTTCTTACATCGTGATTCATTTTAGTTTTATAATTATCAAGAAGAAATTGTGAAATCTACAAACATGGCAAACTGAAATCACTTCGGTTAAAAGTGGGCTAACTTCTTCATCATAACTCCTATGATCTTGATTCAACTTCAGGGTGATTCTACACTGATTTATGAGTACAACTCAAGATTCTTACATCTTGATTCATTCTGGTTTGATTAGAATCAAGAAGAAATTGCCAAATCTCCAAACAGGGTAAACTGGAATCACTTCAGTTAAAAGTGGAATAACATCTTCATCATAACTCCAATGATATTGATTCAACTTCAGGGTTATTATCCACTGATTTATGAGTCCAAAAAAATCTTCTTACATCTTGATTCATTCTGTTTTATTAGTATCAAGAATAAATTGCCAAATCTCAAACAAGGTAAATTGCGAGTCACTCGGTTAAAAGTGGGATAACCTTCTTCATCGTAACTGCTATGATCTTGATCAACTTCAGGGGTGATTCTAAACTTATTTATGAGTCAAATCAAAGCTTCTTACATCATCATTCTTTCTGGTTTTATTAGTATCAAGAAAAAATTGCCAACTCTCCAAAAAGGGTAAACTGGAATCACTTCGGTTAAAAGTGATATAACTTGTTCATCATAACTCTTATGATCTTGATTCAACATAAGGGTAATTCTAAACTGATTTTATGAGGTCCAAATCAAGCTTCTTACATCGTGATTCAATTTTAGTTTTATTACGTCATTAACAAGACAATTGTTAAATCATCCAAACAGGAAACTGAAATCACTTCGGTTAAAGTGGGCTAACTTCTTCATCATAACTCCTATGATCTTGGATTCAACTTCAGGGCTGATTCTACCACTGATTTATGAGGTCCAAATCAAGCTTCGTACATCTGATTCATGGCCTGTTTATTAGAATCAAGAAAGAAATTGCCAAATCTCCAAACAAGGTAAATTGGAGTCACTTCGGTTAAAACTGGGATAACTTCTTCATCGTAACTCCTATGATATTGATTCAACTTCAGGGTGATTATCCACTGATTTATGAGTCCAAATAAATCGTCTTACATCTTGATTCATTCTGTTTTATTAGTATCAAGAAATAAAGTGCCAAACTCCCAAACAAGGTAAATTTGGAGTCACTTAGGTTTAAAAGTAGTGACAACTTCTTCATCGTAACTCCTCATGATCTTGACTCAACTTCAGGGTGATTCTAAACTTATTTTATGAGTCCAAATCAAGCTTCATTACATCGTGATTCGTTCTGGTTTTATTAGTATCAAGAAGAAATTGCCAACTCTCCAAACAAGGTAAACGCGAATCACTTCGGTTAAAAGTGGGATAACTTCTTCATCATAAGTCCAATAATATTGATTCAACTTCAGGATGATTCTACACTGATTTATGAGTACAAATCAAGATTATTACATCTTGATTCATTCTGGTTTGATTAGAATCAAGAAGAAATTGCCAAATCTCCCAACAATAAAAAAAATAATAAACAAAAAAACAAAAGAATAAAAAACTAAATCAGAATAAAAGGAAAAAAAAACACGAAAAAACATCAAAGACAAACAAAAAACAAATAAAAAAAAACAAACAAAATAAAAAACACGAAAAAATACTAAAAAAAAGAGAATAAAACAAATATAATATAATAACAGACCAATGAAAAAAAATATATCAAGCCAAAAACAAGACATAAGAAAAATAAAGAAAATCACAAACCAAAAAATCAATAAAAAAAAACAAAAAACAAAAAAAAAAGGAAAATCTAAAATAAAAAAAAAAAAATAAAAATTGAAAAAAAAAAAAAAAGGAGAAATTCAAAAATTAAAAAAATTAAAAAAGAAAAAAAAAAAGTAAAAATAAAAATAACAAAAAAAAAAAAGCAATCAAAAGAAACCACAAAACAACAAGAAAAAAAAAAATCAAAAAAAAAAAAATAATAAACATCAAACAAATACATAATTAAATGAAAAAAAAAAGATCAAAAGTTACCAAAAATCAAGAAAAAAAAGAAAAACAAAAATATTAAAAATTCATCAAACAACACCATCCACAAACCAAAACACCACCCCCAAAAAAAAAAACCACCCACCAACCAACAAAACCACCCCAAAAAAAAAACCCCAACCAAGGAACGTTAAACAAAAAGAGAACCCGCCAACCAAACACCAACACCAACACAAATAAGCCCAATATAACCGTAACCACAGCACTCCCACACCAAAAGCCAACAAAAATACCACACAAGTAACCCAAATACAACCCACCCACCACCAACAAAAAACATATATAAGAAACCCCAAAAAAAAAAAAGAAACCGACAAAAAAGACCTCATCACACACAACACCCAACAAACACAACCAATCCACACATACACACCACCACAAAACCAAGCCACGCCCTCACCATAAATACCAACCAAATAATCCCAAAACCAGACCCTAAAAAAACCCCACCCAAAACACACACACGAATCAAAAAAGCCTAATGAAAGCAAAAAAAAAGGACCAAAAATCACAACCCAAAAAAAAGCCATAATATCACCACCCCCCAAAACGAAAAACCCCAAAAAACACCATCATCCCAAACCAAACCCAACCCCAACAAAGACAGAACCAAAGAACCAATTTCATGTGCATCCGGATCAAACCAACCAAAGATCTAAAAAACAATCCCCCCACCCAAAACATAGAATCCACAATAACCACCAGGACAGGAACCACAAAAGAAAACCCCCAAATAACCCAAAAAACATATGACCCAATCCACACAAAAAACAACACCAAAAAAGAACACCATCCCATGACCCACCTGTATATTAAAAAAACACAAAACCACAAAAAAACGCTACCCAAAAAGAAATGACCACATAAAAAAAACAGATAAAGTAAGAATCCAAAAACCGAAAAATACATAAGTATAACCAGAAACACCAACCACCCAACTCCACAAAAAGACCAAAACCCAAAAATCAAACAAAAAAAAAAAAATAACTCCACAAAAATAAAAAAAAAGAAATATACCCACACCAAACCACGACAACAACAAAAAACAACCAACCACAAGACAAAGCCATAGAAAAAGCGCACAGAACCAAACAAAAAGACCAAATAAAAACTCTTAAAAAAAAATTAACAACAACCCAGATACCAAAAAAAAAGAACATAACCTCTGAAACGACCAAAAGAAGATCACCAAAAAAAACCAAAAACTCAACCAGAAACACCACCCTCCGAAAAACCAGAAACCTACCGAAAAAAAACCAAAAAAGGTAAAAAAAGATATGTACGCTCAAAAAGTAATCATGTAAACAAATTAATAGTCTAAATACCCACTATAAAAACAAAGTGAATTAGACATAGATATAAAACTATTGGTAACACATTTTTTTAGAATTGAATT
>CAJHQQ010006176.1:0-11135 GCA_905132885.1 Moricandia moricandioides | reverse complement strand
GTCCAATGGTGGCGCGCACGCACATATTCAAACTTCAGCTCTCTCCACGTTCTTCTTATCACTACAACACGAGATTGAGCATCAGCACATCCAGATGATCATCTTTCTAATAAGGCTGTTCAATACGCTCGCCAAGGTGTGCTCTATCTCTTAGGATCTAGGTTTATTATTTTGCTACTTGTATTGGCTTATAAAAGGTCATTGTAAAACACTAAGTGAGAGAGTGGTTTCCACCTCCTCCTTCTTATCTTTTCTGGTTCTAATAAATTTGTTGCCTTGAGTCTATTAATCTCTGGTTCCCATAAGTCTCTAAGTCTCTTGAATCTCTTTAGTCTTTCTATTCTCACATCCGCAATCTCCATCTTTATCAAGTCTCGCTTCCGATTTCTCGTTTATACAAGATAAAGCAGGACCAGGTTGAGGTTAAACCAAGCCACGACACGACCTGATCTGACTGATATCATCTCAATGCGAGGGGTATCATTGACCGGCCTGAGTTCATCACCAAAACCTGGTTCCTAGCATCATGCAAGCTCCAAGCTCACTCTACTCGTAACCATTTCTAACGCTGATATGACATGAAGCTTCTGTCCAGCCGAGTTGCTCTTAACCCGGACCATGCATCAAGATGAAGAGACTTTCTTATGCACTGCTGTGCTCTCTTACCCAGAAGCTATTCTCAGTTACAATCTCTCCTCTCACTCATAGATCTGTCCTGAAGAAGAAGACCAGTCGAAGCTTGTCGATTTTACTATACGGGCAAAGTTCTATGGAGACTTATAGCCATTGTTCTCTACTTTCCAAGGAGAAACCTTTGAAGAAAGAAGCCTTTCAATTTGGATCTCATGGTGTGGCGACTCAAATCCCAAGAATGAACAAGTTGGTGTCTTTAGCATGCACTGGGGTCAAGTCGGGAAGGTCATAGCGAAGAGAGAGAGAGATGTTGGTTACCAAACGCCATAACATACCCAATCTGTCCAATCATAAAAGAGATGGTAATACTATGGAGGTTCAAGGAACCAGCCCAGGTTTCTTGACTATAAGATAACTTCCTTCCCTATAGTATAGCAAAGTATTGAGACTTTTGATATGGTCGTGAGCTATGGTGTGTGTTCTGTCCCTGACGGGATCTTAATAAAGATTACTAGATGCTGTTCCAGGATGCTCAAATGTCTTGTATGGTGTTTTCTTAATGTTAAAGACCATTCCCTTGTTCACGGCTTGAATGTGTATTAGGGTGCTAGATGGTATATCTGCTCCAGTGATTGCATTCAATGACTGATTAGAACTTGTTAAGGTGTTTTTTCTATCATCATTCAATGGATTGTTACTGCCTTAAGTTGATGCATCTAGACTCAAGTCAGATGCAGATTAAGGACTTGTTTAAAATTACCTTAGTAGCTTGTCTTGAATCTGATATGATCTTGCTTGTGCTTAGAGAGTTTGCTTACCAAGATTAGAACTTGATAATCTCTTGTTTAATTTGTTGCATAGTTTGAGACATTGGTGATCAAACTTGATGGTTAGTCACGGTTTGATCCCAATGAAAATGTGGCCTAATCTGTTATGGAGTTTGAGTGCTGTACAGAGACATAAAATGTTCAGTGTCTAACCAAACCAAGTAAGAAAAGGTGTTGCCCATTGAGAAGCCAATGGAGAGATTGCTTGTGTGTAGAGATGGTGGCGTTAAGACACTGCTGTGGAAGTGGTGTGCTGCTAGTTCAAGAGGCACACAAATAGGAGTGGTCATCACTTAAGTCCACGGAAGACTGGTTCCCAAAGGCATTGGAGTTAAAGAAATGGTGAACACAGTTTTTAGTTTTCTCTTGAGCTCATTCTAAGTTTGGACTCAAATCTCATCCAAATTGGAGAAAGAAAATCAAGAGAGCTACCAGAAGTACCATCAAGCTCAGTGACCTGTTTTATTCCCACTATTGCAAGTCCAAGAAGAAGACCAACCAAGTCAGAATCAAGAGGTTTCATTGGTGGTTCGTGTGGGGCTAAGCATCAAATCCAAGAGAGGGTGGAGGTGTTCTTATTAGACGAGTCATGAGGCTGCTGGTTAAGCACTAAGGACTAAGGAAGAGTTCAGTGGGAGTTAAACATCAAGTCCAAAGAGGATGGAGGTGTTCCTCTCTAGGTGGGTCATGAAGCTACTTGTTAAGGAGTAATGACCAGAGAAGAGCTGGGTTAAACCCAACAAGAAACATTGAAGTGTGTCCATGGAGGTTTAAGGAATCAGCCCGGATTCCTTAGCTGTAAGCAAACCTCTTATCCCTTAATAAGAGTTTATATTTTGTTATGCATTGAGTGAGTTTGTTCCAGGATCTCCTTGCTTGTTTATTGCATTGTTTTGTGGTCTGATTGCTTTTCAGTAGCTTATACATCATAGATGTCTTGGAGCATTTAGAAGATTGTCTAAGCTCTTTCATCATTGTGTTGATTGTCTATCTGCATAAGCATCAGAGTGCTTTTTTAGTATTGTCTTCTGCATTGTAGAAATGAGTAGAATGTCTCTGGTACTTGCATCATGAGAATTGTTAGGCTGTTTTACATTCATAAGCATCTAGGTAGTGATTCAATCCGGTCCAGTCTTGCTTTGATGTTAATGACATAGTTAATCCATGAGAGAGTGGGGTTTCCCCTCCTCCTTCTTAGTCTTTTCTGGGTTCTAAAATTTTTTTCTTGAGTCTATTAATCTCTGGTTTCCTAAGTCTCTAAGTCTCTTGAATCTCTTTAGTATTTCTATTCTCCATCTGTAATCTCCATTATTTATCAAGTCTCCTTCCCATTTAATTTATACAAGACAAAGCTGAACGAGTTGAGGTTAAACCAAACACACACGCCCTGATCTATGATTATCTTTCAATTTCTTCTTGATTCTAATCAAACCAGAATGAATCAAGATGTAAGAATCTTGATTTTGACTCATAAATCAGTGGATAATAACCCTGAATTTGAATCAATGTCATAGGAGTTATGGTGAAGAAGTTATCCCACTTTTAACCGAAGTGATTCCAATTTACCCTGTTTGGAGATTTGGCAATTTCTTCTTGATTCTAATGAAACCAGAATGAATCAAGATGTAATAATCTTTATTTAGACTCATAAATCAGTGGAGAATCACCCTGAAGTTGAATCAATATCATTGGAGTTATGTTGAAGAACTTATCCAACTTTACACCGAAGTGATTCCAGTTTACACTGTTTGGAGATTTAGTAATTTCTTCTTGATTCTAAGCAAAACAGAATGAATCAAGATTCAAGAAGCTTTATTTGGACTCATAAATCAGTGGATAATCACCCTGAAGTTGAATCAATATCACTGGAGTTAGATGAAGAATTTATCTCACTATAAACCGAAGTGATTCAAGTTTACACTGTTTGGAGATTTAACAATTTCTACTTGATTCTAATCAAACCAGAATGAATCAAGATGTAAGAAGATTTATTGGGAATCATAAATCAGTGGTTAATCACCCTGAAGTTGAATCAATATCATTGGAGTTATGATAAAGAAGTTATCCCTACTTTTAACCGAAGTTATTCTACTTTACCACTGTTTGGAGATTTGGCAATTTCTTCTTGATTCTAATCAAACCAGTATGAATCAAGATGTAAGAAGTTTGAAATTGACTCTTAGATCAGTGGATAATCACCCTGAAGTTGAACAATATCATTGGAGTTATGACGAAGTAGTTATCCTACTTTTAACCGAAGTGATTCCAGTTTACCATGTTTGGAGATTTGGCAATTTCTTTTAGATTCTAATCAAACCAGAATGAATCACGATGTAAAAAGCTTAATTTAGAATCATAAATCAGTGGATAATCACCCTGAAGTTGAATCAATATCTTAGGAGTTATGATGAAGAAGTTATCCCACTTTTAACAGAAGTGATTCCAATTTACCCTGTTTGGAGATTTGAAAATTTCCTTTCGTTTCTAATCAAAAGATAATGAATAAAGAAGTAAGAAGCTTTATTTGGACTCAAATCAGTGGATAATCACCCAGAAGTTGAATCAATATCATTGGAGTTATGATGAACATGTTATCCCACTTTTAACCGAAGTGATTCCAGATTACTCTTTTTGAGATTTGGCGATTTCTTCTTGATTCTAATAAAAGCAGAATGAATCAAGATGTAAGAAGCTTTAGTTTTACTCATAAATAAGTGTAAAATCACCCTGAAGTTGAATCAATATCATTCGAGCCATGATGAATAAGTTATCCCACTTTTAACCGAAGTGATTACAGTTTACCCTTTTTGCAGATTTGACAATTTCTTCTTGATCCTAATCAAACCAGAATGAATCAAGATTTAAGAATCCTTATTTGGACTCATAATTCAGTTGAGAATCACCCTGAAGTTCAACCAATATCATAGGAGTTATGATGAAGAAGTTTTCTAACTTTTAACCGAAGTGGTTCCAGTTTATCCTGTTTGGAGATTTGGCAATTTCTTCTTGATTTTAATCAAACCAGAATGAATCAAGATGTCAGTGGTTAATCAACCTGAAGATGAATAAATATCATAGGAGTTATGATGAAGAAGTTATCACACTTTTAACCGAAGTGATTGCAGTTTATCCTGTTTGGAGATTGGGTAATTTCTTCTTGATTCTAATCAAACCAAAATGAATCAAGATGAAAAAGTTATATTTGGACTCAAAAATCAGTGGTTAATAACCCTGAAGTTGAATCAATATCATAGGAGTTATGATGAAGAGGTTATTCCACTTTTAACCGAAGTGCTTCCAGTTTACCATGTTTGGAGATTTGGCAATTTCTTATTGATTCTAATCCAACCAGAATGAATAAAGATGTAAGAATATTGATTTGGACTCATAAATTAGTGGTTAATCACCCTAAATTTTAATCAATATCATTGGAGTTATGATGAAGAAGTTATTCCAGTTTTAACCTAAGTGATTCCGGTTTACCTTGTTTGGAGATTTGACAATTTCTTCTTGATTCTAATCCAACCAGAATGAATAAAGATGTAAGAATCTTGATATGGACTCATACATGAGTGGCTAATAACTTTGAAATTTAATCAATATTATAGGAGTTATGATAAAGAAGTTATCCCACTTTTAACCAAAGTGATTCCAATTAACCATGTTTGGAGATTTGGCAATTTCTTCTTGATTATAATAAAACCAGAATGAATAAAGATGTAAGAAGCTTGATTTAGACTCATCAATCAGTGGTTAATCAACCTGAAGATGAGTTAATGTCATAGGAATCATGAGAAAGAAGTTATCCCACTTTTAACCGAAGTGATTCAAGTTTATCCTGTTTGGAGATTTGGCAATTTCTTTCTTGACTCTAATCAAACCAAAATGAATCAAGATGTAAGAAAATTGATTTGGACTCATAAATCAGTGGTTAATCACCCTGAATTGAATCAATATCATAGGAGTTATGATGAAGAAGTTATCCCACTTTTAGCCGAAGTGATTTTAGTTTACCATGTTTGGAGATTTGGCAATATCTTCTTGATTATAATCAAACCAGAATGAATCAAGAAGTAAGAAGCTTGATTCGACTCATAAATCAGTGGTTAATCAACCGGAAGATGAATCAATATCATAGGAGTTATGATGAAGAAGTTATCTCACTTTTAACCGAAAATAGTTTTGTTTACCTTGTTTGGAGATTTGGCATTTTCTTCTTGATTATAATCAAACCAGAATGAATCTAGATGTAAGAAGCTTGATTTCGACTCATAAATCAGTGGTTGATCAACCTGAAGATGAATCAATATCATAGGAGTTATGATGAAGAAGTTATCTCACTTTTAACCAAAGTGATTCCAGTTTACCCTATTTCGAGATTTGGCAATTCCTTCTTGATTTTAATCAAACCAGAATGAATCAAGATGTAAGAAGCTTGATTTTGACTCATAAATCAATGGATAATCACCCTGAATTTCAATCAATATCATAGGAGTTATGATGAAGAAGTTATCCCACTTTTAACCGAAGTGATTCCAATTTACCTTGTTTGGAGATTTGACAATTTCTTCTTGATTCTAATAAAACCAGAATGAATCAAGATGTAAGAAACTTTATTTAGATTCATAAATCAGTGGAGAATCTCCCTGAAGTTGAATCAATATCATTGGAGTTATGTTGAAGAACTTATCCAACTTTACACCGAAGTGATTCCAGTTTACACTGTTTGGAGATTTAGCAATTTCTTCTTGATTCTAATCAAAAAAGAATGAATCAAGATGCAAGAAGCTTGATTTGGACTCATAAATCAGTGAATAATCACCCTGAAGTTGAATCAATATCACTGAAGTTATGATGAAGAATTTATCCCACTATAAACCGAAGTGATTCAAGTTTACACTGTTTGGAGATTTAGCAATTTCTTCTTGATTCTAATCAAACCAGAATGAATCAAGATGTAAGAAGATTTATTGGGAATCATAAATCAGTGGTTAATCACCCTGAAGTTGAATCAATATCTTAGGAGTTATGATGAAGAAGTTATCCCACTTTTAACAGAAGTGATTCCAATTTACCCTGTTTGAAGATTTGGAAATTTCCTTTCGTTTCTAATCAAAACATAATGAATAAAGAAGTAAGAAGCTTGATTTTGACTCATAAATCAGTAGATAATCACCCTGAAGTTGAATCAATATCATTGGAGTTATGATGAAGATGTTATCCCACTTTTAACCGAAGTGATTCCAGATTACCTTTTTTTGAGATTTGGCGATTTCTTCTTCATTCTAATAAAACCAGAATGAATCAAGATGTAAGAAGCTTTATTTGTACTCATAAATAAGTGGAAAATCACCCTGAAGTTGAATCAATATCATTCGAGCCATGATGAATAAGTTATCCCACTTTTAACCGAAGTGATTACAGTTTACCCTTTTTGCAGATTTGACAATTTCTTCTTGATCCTAATCAAACCAGAATGAATCACGATTTAAGAATCTTTATTTGGACTCATAAATCAGTTGAGAATCACCATGAAGTTGAATCAATATCATAGGAGTTATGATGAAGAAGTTTTCTAACTTTTAAACCGAAGTGGGTTCCAGTTTATCCTGTTTGGAGATTTGGCAATTTCTTCTTGATTTTAATCAAACCAGAATGAATCAAGATGTCAGTGGTTAATCAACCTGAAGATGAATAAATATCATAGGAGTTATGATGAAGAAGTTATCACACTTTTTAACCGAAGTGATTGCAGTTTATCCTGTTTGGAGATTGGGTAATTTCTTCTTGATTCTAATCAAACCAAAATGAATCAAGATGTAAAAGTTATATTTGGACTCAAAAATCAGTGGTTAATAACCCTGAAGTTGAATCAATATCATAGGAGTTTATGATGAAGAGGTTATTCCACTTTTAACCGAAGTGCTTCCAGTTTACCATGTTTGGAGATTTGGCAATTTCTTATTGATTCTAATCCAACCAGAATGAATAAAGATGTAAGAATATTGATTTGGACTCATAAATTAGTGGTTAATCACCCTAAATTTTAATCAATATCATTGGAGTTATGATGAAGAAGTTATTCCAGTTTTAACCTAAGTGATTCCGGTTTACCTTGTTTGGAGATTTGACAATTTCTTCTTGATTCTAATCCAACCAGAATGAATAAAGATGTAAGAATCTTGATATGGACTCATACATGAGTGGCTAATAACTTTGAAATTTAATCAATATTATAGGAGTTATGATAAAGAAGTTATCCCACTTTTAACCAAAGTGATTCCAATTAACCATGTTTGGAGATTTGGGCAATTTCTTCTTGATTATAATAAACCAGAATGAATAAAGATGTAAGAAGCTTGATTTAGACTCATCAATCAGTGGTTAATCAACCTGAAGATGAGTTAATGTCATAGGGAATCATGAGAAAGAAGTTATCCCACTTTTAACCGAAGTGATTCAAGTTTATCCTGTTTGGAGATTTGACAATTTCTTCTTGACTCTAATCAAACCAAAATGAATCAAGATGTAAGAAAATTGATTTGGACTCATAAATACTGTGGTTAATCACCCTGAATTTGAATCAATATCATAGGAGTTATGATGAAGAAGTTATCCCACTTTTAGCCGAAGTGATTTTAGTTTACCATGTTTGGGAGATTTGGCCAATATCTTCTTGATTATAATCAAACCAGAATGAATCAAGAAGTAATAAGCTTGATTCGACTCATAAATGCAGTGGTTAATCAACCGGAAGATGAACCAATATCATAGGAGTTATGATGAAGAAGTTATCTCACTTTTAACCGAAAATAGTTTTGTTTACCTTGTTTGGAGATTTGGCATTTTCTTCTTGATTATAATCAAACCAGAATGAATCTAGATGTAAGAAGCTTGATTCGACTTCATAAATCAGTGGTTGATCAACCCTGAAGATGCATCAATATCATAGGAGTTATGATGAAGAAAGTTATCTCACTTTTAACCAAAGTGATTCCAGTTTACCCTATTTCGAGATTTGGCAATTCCTTCTTTATTTAATCAAACCAGAATGAATCAAGATGTAAGAAGCTTGATTTTGACTCATCAAAATCAATGATAATCACCCTGAATTTCAATCAATATCATAGGAGTTATGATGAAGAAGTTATCCCACTTTAACCGAAGTGATTCCAATTTACCTTGTTTGGAGATTTGACAATTTCTTCTTGATTCTAATAAAACCAGAATGAATCAAGATGTAAGAATCTTTATTTAGATTCATAAATCAGTGGAGAATCTCCCTGAAGCTGAATCAATATCATTGGAGTTATGTTGAAGAACTTATCCAACTTTACACCGAAGTGATTCCAGTTTACACTGTTTGGAGATTTAGCAATTTCTTCTTGATTCTAATAAAAACAGAATGAATCAAGATGCAAGAAGCTTGATTTGGACTCATAAATCAGTGGATAATAACCCTGAAGTTGAATCAATATCACTGGAGTTATGATGAAGAATTTATCCCACTATAAACCGAAGTGATTCAAGTTTACACTGTTTGGAGATTTAGCAATTTCTTCTTGATTCTAATCAAACCAGAATGAATCAAGATGTAAGAAGATTTATTGGGAATCATAAATCAGTGGTTAATCACCCTGAAGTTGAATCAATATCATTGGAGTTATGATGAAGAAGTTATCCCACTTTTAACCGAAGTGATTCCAGTTTACCGTGTTTGGAGATTTGGAAATTTCTTCTTGATTCTAATCAAAACAGAATGAATCAAAGATGTAAGAAGCTTTATTTGAACTCATAAATCAGTTTATAATCACCCTGAAGTTGAATCAATATCATGGGAGTTATGATGAAGACATTATCACACTTTTAACAGAACTGATTCCAGTTTACCCTGTTTGGAGATTGTAAATTTCTTCTTGATTCTAATCAAACCAGAATGAATCAAGATGTAAGAATCTTTATTAGGACACATAAATCAGTGTAGAATCACCCTGAAGTTGAATCAAGATCATAGGAGTTATGATGAAGAAATTATTCCCACTTTTAACCAAAGTGATTCCAGTTTATCGTGTTTGGAGATTTGGCAATTTCTTCTTGATACTAATCTAACCATAATGAATCAATATGTAAGAAGCTTGATTTGGACTCATAAATAAGTTGATAATCACCCAGAATTTCAATCAATATCATATGAGTTATGATGAAGAAGTTATCACACTTTTAACCGAAGTGATTCTAGGTTACCCTGTTTGGAGATTTGGTAATTTCTTCTTTATTCTAATCGAATCAAATGAATCAAGAAGTAATAAAGTTATTTGTACTCATAAATCAGTGGATAATCACCCTGAAGTTGAATCAATATCATTGGAGTTATGATGAAAAAAAGTTATCCCACTTTTAACCGAAGTGATACCAGTTTATCCTGATTGGAGATTTGGCAACTTCTTCTTGATACTAAAAAAAAACAGAAAGAATCACGATGTAAGAAGCTTGATTAGGACTCATAAATCAGTGTAGAATCACCCTAAAGTTGAATCATGATCATAGGAGTTATGATGAAGAAGTTATCTCAGTTTTAACCGAAGTGATTCTAGTTTATCCTGTTTGGAGATTTGACAATTTCTTCTTGATAATAATAAAACCAGAATGAATCACGATGTAAGAATCTTGATTTGGAATCATAAATCAGTGGACAATCAACCTGAATTTGCATCAAGATCATACGAGTTATGATGAAGAAGTTATCACACTTTTAATCGAAGTAATTCCAGTTTACCCTGTTTGCAGATTTGGCAATCTCTTCATGAATCTAATCTAAAAAGAATGAATAACAATGTAGAATCTTGATTTAAAATCATAAATCAGTGGAATAACGCCCTGAAGTTGAATCAATATCTTAGAAGTTCTGATTAAGAAGTTAACCCACTTTTAACAAAAGTGATTCCAGTTTACCCTGTTTGGATATTTGGCAATTTCCTCTTGATTCTAATCAAACCAGAATGAATCATGATCTAAGAAGCTTTATTTGGACTCTTAAATCAGTGTATAATCATCCTAAATTTTAATCAATATCATAGGAGTTATGATGAAAAAGTTATCCCACTTTTAACCGAAGTGATTCTAGTTTACCATGTTTGGAGATTTGCAATTTCTTCTTGATTCTAATCAAACCACATATAATCAAGTTGTAAGAATCTTGATTTATACTCACAAATCTTTGGAGAATCACCATGAATTTAAATCAATATCATTGGAGTTATGATGAAGAAGTTATCCCACTTTTAACCGAAGTGATTCCAGTTTATCCTGTTATGAGATTTGACAATTTCTTCATGATTTTAGTCAAACCAGAATGAATCAAGATGTAAGAAGCTTGATTTGGACTCATAAATCAGTGGAGAATCACCATGAAGTTGAATCAATATCATTAGGGTTATGATGAAGAAGTTATCCCACTTTTAACCAAACTGATTCCAGTTTACTCTTTTTGGAGATTTGACAATTTTTTCTTGATACTAATAAAACCAGAATGAATCACGATGGAATAATGTTGATTTGTACTCACGAATAAGTGGATAATCACCCTGAAGTTGAACCAATATCTTAGGAGTTATGATGAAGAAGTTATCCCTCTTTTTACCTAAGTGATTCAAGTTTATCATGTTTAGAGATTTG
>CAJHQQ010006175.1:0-11137 GCA_905132885.1 Moricandia moricandioides | reverse complement strand
CCTAATTAATTAATGCTTAAACACGTGTCAAATCTTAACGTTGTACTATTTGAACGAGTGATTAAGATAAATGGGGAAGTTTCTATTTGTTTTGGTCTCTTTGTCTCAAATCCAAAATGAAGGGTGATCATAATAGTCGAAAAAGAAAAGAAGGGTGTTCATAATATTATAAAACTCAATCCCTAATTTATTTTCTTCAAAATGATCTCTTTGTCTCAAATCCAAAATGAAGAATACTACCGAAGCAAGGGAAAGCTTATGGAGTTTGACTTACCTGGAGGCATAGAAGCCCTAAGGCTTGATGATTACGAGGAGAAACAATATGCGGCGGCAGAGTTCACCCCTGGTATTTATATTCTTTGCATGTGGAAGACATATGGCTAATCAGTTTTGTGTTGGAAATAAAAGTAAAGTAAAAGAAAACCTTACATTGTTTTTAAAAAATGATCTCTTTGTACTCATATAATTCTGAAGTCAGCAAAAAGAGTTTCAGTTTAGTAACCTGTAATTAAAATGGTTATAGCAATTATATAAAACAGGCACATAACTAGTTATCCAAGATATGTAAATATGTTTTTACCTAGTTATTAACGACAAAGCGTCGTTACCTAGTTATTAACGATAAAACAGGCACGTAACGTCACGCGCACCACGCGCCAAACCCCTTTTCTCTCAAGACGCGAACCCTTTTGTTTCTCCTTCACCGTCGCCGATCTCGGTGGCGGCCCCAACCCGCCTCGATGAAAAAAAAGAAGCCCCCTAAAAATAAACCTTCGGTGTGTTTCCCCACTGGAACAACCAAAACCTCAAACAATAAAGTTACGATGCCTGATACTTCTTCAGCCGTCAAATCGAAAGCTATTGATTCACCTCTGGCCGGATCCGCCGCTCAGACAACAATTTCGTCGCCTGCCCAGAACCTCTCTACTCAAGATCTGGCCAAGCAAAATGAAAACCCCAAATCTGATTCCCTAGCTACAGACCCTCCCTCTGTACCTGGAAACAAGGACCAGCTCGACGCTACTTCGAAAGCTCTTGGGCCATCTCCTCAACCAGCAGCTGGCTTGCAAAACCCGGCTGAGATTTGGAAAGGTTTCGTCAAAGAGTCGTCTGTGAAGCTTAAACCAGAGCAGACACCTTACAAGCTTGACTCAGGGGAAGCTTGTGTCACTATTCCAAACTCTGTCGTTGAGAAAAATAAGAAAGCTTGGGAGTATTTCATTCTGGGTCAATTCTATGAAGAACCTCCTGCTCGTGGCGCCATACATGCTATTGTTAACGGTATCTGGAGCCGCCACAAGCGTGACATAACAGTTAACAAAATGGAAGGTAACAGTTTTCTGTTTCGTGTACCTTGTCCAAACGCTCGACGCAGAATTCTGGCTCAGAGCCTGTGGCAAATTGATGGCCAGACAATGTTTGTAGCAAAATGGTCGCCCGGAATTCAGCAATGTAAACCGGAGCTCGACATGGTTCCAGTTTGGTTGGAGTTCACTGGTGTTCCATTGCAATTCTTCAATAAAGACGCTTTGAAAGAAATTGCGGGCCTTGTTGGCCATCCAATTTGCTTACACCCTGCTACAGAGACCCTTACCAACATTGAGGTTGCTAAGGTATATACAGTAATTGATCCCCGTAAGCCTCTCCCAGAATTTGTTAACGCTCGCTTTGAAAGTGGCGATACTAGGAGGATTGGTGTAACCAGCCCTTGGCTCCCGTCTCTATGTTCCTACTGCAAAAGGTTTGGGCACACAATCTCGAGATGCAAGGCTGCCCCCCCTACTTGTACAATCTGCAACTCAGTGCGGCATATCACTGCGGCTTGTCCAAGAACAAACCACCTCCCGAAAGAAGCGGCGAAGCAGAAAGGAAAGGCACCTATTAAGAGCCTCTTACCAATTGTGGGCAAGCAAAAAACGACCTACAAGCAGGTGGGAGTTAAAATATTGGACCCTCCGGAATTTCCATCAACTTCAGCTCCAAAGATCTCTTCTCTTGTAGTTATTCCTCCTCTTATGCCTTCAATTCCTGATCCCCCAACAGTTGCTGCTCCTCAAGGGAATGGGGATACGGTTACAGTGGAGCATGATCTAAGTAAGGGAAGCCTCTTTGTTGATTTATCAGCTGAAGGCCATCTACAAGAGCACTCTAGCTCTGGCTCATCTTCGGATACAACCTTGTCTGAGGAAGCAGACGAACCGGATGATGAAGACAGGTTCATTGAGGTTTTCACTAAGAGATATCAGAAGCGTTTTAACACAAAGGCTAGGGCTAGAGGCCCTTCACTCCTCTAATTTTTCCTCCTAATGGATCTTTTTTGCTGGAATATAAGAGGGATTAATGACCCTGTAAAGCGGCGTGGTTTTAGGAAATGGGTTCGAAAATATAACCCTCTTTTTGGTTGTCTCGTTGAGACACATGTACAGCGGGAGAAAGCAGATTCTACTATTAAAAGTATATTACCGGGCTGGTCTTTAGAGAGCAACTACGACTTCTCAGACCTCGGCAAACTTTGGCTAGTCTCAAAGCCATCGGTTCAAGTCAACGTCATCACCAAATCACTTCAGATGATTACTTGCACTGTCAAGATCCCGTTTCACTCTACAAAAATAGGAGTATCTTTTGTTTATGGATCCAACTGCAGAACAGAAAGAAGACTATTATGGGATGAACTTGAAACTGCTTCCACCTCATCTCAGCTTTGCGGTCTTCCTTGGATTGTTTTGGGAGATTTCAACGAGATTATATCTCCTACAGAACACTCCTCTGCTGATCATTTCTCATCCTCTCGAGGTATGAGAGATTTTCGTGAGTGCCTTGAACGAAGTTCCTTAGCAGACCTTCAGTTTAGTGGCCATAACTTCACTTGGACGAATCACTCTGTCTCTAAGAAATTGGATAGAATTTTGTGCAATGAGTATTGGCTTGAACAATTCTCAAATTCGATTGGAGTGTTTGGGGAACCAGGAATCTCAGATCACAGTCCCTGTTGCGTTTTCTTGGATCACCTCAAGCCTACCCAGAAGCGCTCTTTCAGGTTTTTTGCTCACTTAAACGATCATCCTGACTTTGCTACTCTGATCAAGTCAACTTGGAATGCCATGTCTTTCCATGGATCAAAACAGCTCTGTGTCTCAAAGAAACTAAAGGAACTAAAGCCTATTATTCGTTCTTTTAACAAAGAGAACTTCTCTGATCTTGAAAAGCGAGTGGAGGAGGCTTTTGCTGATCTTACAAGCTGCCAGAGCGCCTCTTTATCCTCACCAAGCCCTGCTGCTGCAGAATCAGAAAGAATAGCTCGTCTCAAGTGGCTTACTTTGGCTAGAGCAGAAGATAAATTTCTCAAACAACGCTCGCGAATTCAGTGGAATGTTGAGGGAGACGCAAATACACCTTTCTATCATAGGGTGATCAAAGCAAGGCAAAATCAAAATCATATTCACCTTTTGCTGGATGGAAATGAAAATATTATTGACTCTTTGGAGGGAATAAAGCAGCACGCTATTGATCACTTTCAGAACCTCCTTGGTGGGGTTAACGCCACTACTACCTCCACTCCAGGTGACATTGCCACGGTCTTGCAAACTAAGTGTTCGCCTAATGACATTGTTGCCCTCTCGGCCCCGTTCACAGACCTCGACATCCAGAAAGCTTTCTTATCTCTCCCGAAAAATAAGTCTCCGGGGCCTGATGGATACCCTGCTGAGTTCTTCATGGGTAACTGGATATCGGTTGGTCGTGATGTGATAGATGCTGTTCAGGAATTTCTGTGTACAGGAGAAATGCTACAGCAATGGAATGCAACAATTCTCACTCTTGTACCAAAGAAACCAAACGCAAACAAGATCACTGAGTTCAGACCGATCTCATGTTGTAACACGGTCTACAAGGTGGCCTCAAAACTCCTGGCAAATAGGCTCAAAGTTCTTCTACCAGCTCTCATTTCTTCCTCCCAGTCAGCTTTTGTTCCTGGCAGATTGTTAGTGGAAAATGTGCTTCTAGCAACAGAACTTGTCTCAGGTTATAACTGGAAGAAAATATCAAAACGGTGTATGCTTAAGATTGATCTTCAGAAGGCATTTGATACTCTTGATTGGGACTTCATTCTGTTTACTTTAGAAGCTCTTGACTTTCCACCTAGGTTCAGGAACCTCATCAAACAGTGCTTAACGTCAACTTCTTTCTCAGTTGCTATAAATGGAGAGTCTTGCGGATACTTTAAAGGAACAAGAGGGCTGAGACAAGGTGATCCACTATCACCTTATTTATTTGTTCTAGCTCTGGAGGTCTTTTCACAGTTGCTTATGAAGAAATATATTGATGGATCTATTGGATTCCATCCACAAACGAAGGATCTCCAGGTTACACACCTATCCTTTGCTGATGATCTTATGATTTTTTCTGATGGTACCATCAACTCGGTAAAATGCATTTCTGATACATTAGAGGACTTTGCTCTCTGGTCGGGATTGCGCATGAACAAGTCCAAAACTGAACTTTTTACAGCTGGCTTGAACAATGATGAAACTACAGACATCTCTCGCCTTGGTTTCAACATGGGTTCACTGCCAATTCGTTACTTAGGACTTCCTCTAATGTACAGAAAGCTAAGGACCTCAGACTATAGACCTCTCCTAGATAAAATTTCTGTCAACTTCAACTGCTGGTCTGCAAAAGCTTTATCATTTGCAGGAAGGAGACAGCTTTTATCGTCTGTCATATATGGTTCCATTAACTTCTGGACATCAGCTTTTGTTCTCCCTAAAGGGTGCATAAAGAAGATTGAAAGCCTATGTTCTCAATTTCTTTGGGGAGGTACTGAGGCGAGGAAATGCATTGTGAAAATTTCATGGAAAACAGTTTGTTTGCCACGCCTGGAAGGTGGATTGGGATTAAGAGATATTCGCCTTTGGAACAAGAATCTCTGCCTAAAGTTAATATGGAACCTATTTAAGAAGACTGATTCCCTTTGGGCAAGATGGCTTCATCATTATAGGCTAAAAGATCAAAGCTTTTGGAGCTTGGATGCAAACAAGGCTTCCTCATCGCCATGGAGATCTTTGCTTTCATTGCGTGGTCTGGCTTCTAGATTCTTACGTCCTAAGCTGGGGAATGGTCGCCTTATAAGCTTCTGGCATGACAATTGGACACCTTTGGGTCCTCTCCTTCATAAATTTGGTGAATCAGGCCCAAGACAGCTCTCCATAAGCCTCTCTGCGACTGTTTCAGATGCTTGCAATGATAGGGGCTGGCTTTTGCGGGGAGCTCGCTCTCCTCTAGCTGAAGACCTACAAACATATCTCACCACTGTCCCTCTCCCCACACTGAATCTGACAGATGATACTTATGTGTGGGACATCAATGGAGATGAATTGCAGGAATTTTCCACCAGCAAAACTTGGGAAGCTGTCAGAAACAGAGAAATTCAACAACCTTGGACTCAAAGCATTTGGTTCAAGGGTCATGTTCCTCGACATGCGTTTACTTCTTGGGTTGTCTACCAAGATCGACTACCCACGAGATCCAGACTACTAAAGTGGGGTATGAACATTTCACCTTCTTGTTGCTTATGTGGAACAGCAGTGGAGGACAGAGTTCATCTGTTCCTGAACTGTGATATAAGTGAAGGGATATGGGCTTTGGTACTGCACAGACTTGGATACTCTTTCAGGGCTTTCCACACATGGACAACCTTTACGGAATGGATGGCTCTAAAAGATGCACTAACCAGCAGAACACTTAAAAGGATGGTGGCGCAGGCCACAATTTCCAGTATCTGGACTGAGAGAAATAACAGACTACATGTTGGAGAATCTCGAAGCTCAGCTACTATCTTTAGGTTTATTGATCGCTTCACCAAGGATGCTATTCTTGGTAAAAGGAAACTTCGGAAATTTCAACTTCTGATGCAGCTTTGGATACGTTATGAGTGACCTTTTGGACCTCATCGGATGTTAGCTTAGTCTTGTTTATTTTTTGCCAAGGCTGACTTAACTTTGTTCTAAAACTTTTGTAGCTTTACAAACTCTTCTCATATCATATATGAAATTCACATTTTGGCAAAAAAAAAAAAAAGATACGTAAAGAACAAGCGGTATTAAATGCATGTGTAACACATGACACTGTATTGTACTATAGCGTCTGAAAGTGAGTGAGTGCTAACTTGCTAATACAGTAATACTGCCGAGCAATCACTGGATAATTTGGTTAGTGAGTTCGGTTTTCAATCCATAACAACAATCCAGTAACTTTAAATCCATAGTTAATTTCTCGTCGACAACAGTGGTGCGTGTGTGTGTTTTTTGTGTAATGGTCCTCTCATATTTCCAACATAAATTTAACTCATGACTAATAAACTGTATTGTGAACTACTCCTTAATTTGTTCAAACTACCAAACCTCTGTCCCTTTTTTGTTTTTGCTAGTGTTGGTTTAAACTCCAAGTTAACTTGAAAGAGTAAGCTATTTTGGAATCCTAAACTATTTTGGTGTTGGGTTTATTTTAGGAGTTATCTAAAATAAAGAAAATTGTTTAGGAGTTATCTAAGCAACAAGTAATTAGGATTTTAGAATAGCTATAAATAAGAAACAATTGAGTTGTGATTGTTCAAGTGAGTTGTGTTTTGTGTGAGCTTTGTTTTTGAGAGAGTTTTCAAAGCTTTAATAAAAGAGAGTTGATGCTTTTGTTCTTTGTTAATCAAACACAATCTTTCGGTTTCTATATTTGGTATCAGAGCTTCCATTAATCGTTCGATTTTAACAAAACAGAGATATGAGCGCTATCACACCGGCTACGGCGACTTCTCATCGAAGGATGGAGGCGGAGGAGCTTCCTCAATCCATTGTCCAATGCTTAACTCAACAAATTGTGTAGTTTGGGAAATAAAGATGAAAGCAACATTGAAGGTACACAAAGAGTGGGATGTGATTGAAAAGAAAGTCTCAATGGAGATCGGAACAATATAGCGATGGCTCTTCTTTTTCAGTCCATTCCGGAGACACTCGTTTTACAGGTTGGTGAGCTCGACACATCCAAGGAAATTTTGGGATGCCATCAAAACCCGACACATAGGTGCAGAAAGAGTTAGAGAAGCAAGGTTGCAAACTCTAATGTCTGAATTCGAGAGATTGAAGATGAAGGAAACCGAGAATATTGATACTTTTGGAGGAAGACTTGCGGAAATCTCCTTGAAATCAGCGGCTTTAGGAGTTAATATTGAAGAAACAAAACTTGTAAAGAAATTCTTGACAAGTCTTCCAAGAAAGAAATATATTCATATTGTTGCATCACTAGAACAAGTTTTGGATCTAAATACAATATGTTTTGAAGATATCATGGGTCGAATGAAAGCTTATGAAGAACGGGTTGTTGATGAAGAAAGATCTCATGGAGAAAATAATAAACTTATTTATTTGAACACAGAAGGGCTAGGAAACCGTGATTTTAATGGAGAATATCGAAAGAGGCAGAGGTGGTCATTCCTATTTACGAGAAGGAGCAGAGGATGATTTGGATATTCTTATGGAACTAGAGATCCTTCCAGGATAACGTGTTTCCGATGTGATAAATTAGGACACTACGCTTCAAGCTGCCCAGATCGTCTACTCAAACTTCAAGAAACATAAGAAGATGAGAAAAGTGAGACACAAGGAGCAGATGAACTCATGCTTCACGAAGAAATTTACTTACATGAGAAGAACGTTGAACCTGAGAAATACAAAACTAATGCTGGAGAAGATGTGTGGTATCTCGATAAGGAGCAAGCAACCATTGTCTGGAGACAAGCGTTATTTCTCATCTCTTGATGACATCATTACAGGTAAAGTACGGTTCGGAGACTATTCACGTATAGATATCAGAGGAAAAGGCTCAATCACTTTCACGGACATGAACGGTGAGGCCAGGGTGCTAGCTGATGTTTAATTTATTCCAGACTTAAAGAGTAATATAGTTAGTCTTGGACAGGCTACAGATTCGGGCTGTGATATTAGAATGCAAGGAGAACATCTGACAATGCATGATCACGAGGGAAAGTTACTTGCAAAAGCAACCAGATCGAAAAATCGACTTTATAAAGTACGAATGGGTCTAGTAAACGCAGCAACTTGTTTCCATTTGTCAACTAAAAGTGATTCCAGTCGTTGGCATGCAAGGTTAGGACATGTGAACTATGAAACCATGCAGTCTATGGTTCATAAAGACTTAGTACACGGAATCTCAAATCTCAACGTTGAAAAAGAAGTATGCGGATCATGTCTTCTTGGAAAACAAGCTCGGAGGGTCTTCCCACAGCAAACATCCTTTCGAGCCGAGGAACTACTCTACCTATTGCACGGAGATCCCTGTGGACCAATCTCTCCAAATACACCTGCAGGAAATCGATATTTGTTTGTTATCATCGATGATCACTCAAGATATATGTGGATTGTGCTGCTAATAAAAAAGGTGAAGCATTCGGGAAGTTCAAGAAACTAAAAGTGGCGATAGAACAAGAAACTGGGAAGAAAATTCAGATCTTCTGAACAAACAGAGGTGGAGAATTTCTGTCTCAAGAATTCAATTCCTTCTGTGAAGAATCAAGAATCAAAAGACATCCCACTGCCCCATATTCCCCACAACAAAATGGGATGGTAGAAAGGAGGAATAGAACTTTGATGGAGATGACTAGGACTATTTTGAAACATACACATATGCCAAATTATTTTTGGGGAGAAGCAATACGTCACTCAACATATCTCCTGAATAGAATAGCCACAAGAGCATTAAAAGACAAGACACCATACGAGATCTTCTGCAAGAACAATCCAAATCTGAGTCATCTAAGAATCTTTGGGTGTATATGCTACGCAAAGATTGAAAAACATCTCCTAAGGAAACTAGATGATAGATCTAGAATGTTGGTTCATCTTGGCAGGGAACCAGGATCAAAAGCTTATCGCTTATTTGATCCAAAAGGAAGAAAGATAGTGGTAAGTCATTATGTGATATTTGATGAAACAAAAAGTTGGATGTGAACCAAGAAACCCCGAGATCGAGTGGAGAAGAGATCTTCGAGCTCACCCTTGGAAACTACGGAAACTGTGGTCTACAAGAAATTGCAGGAAACAATGAATATGAACCTGGAAGTGGAGAAGACGAAACAAGTCCAACTGAACACGACCCTGACACAGCTCAAAGAAACAACACTCATCGAAAAGGATCGTCGTCAGGTAACGATAATGAAGAAAGAAGCTCTGTTGATGAACATGATGAAAACGCAGAGACCAATATCGAGAGGAGCATTACACGACAACAAACACCACCACCAAGAAGAACAAACAGACAAATCTCAAGACCAAAATATCTGGAGGATTATGTTTTGCTTGCCGAAGAAGAAGGTGAGAGGCTGTTACTATGCATCAATAATGAACCTTTCGATTTTTATGAAGCAAGTAAATCAAAGGAATGGGTGACTGCGTGCGAAGATGAGATTGCTTCAATCAATAAGAATAGGTGCTGGCACCTCGTTGATCTTCCCTATGTAGTAAAGCCAATTGGTCTTAAATGGGTATTCAAGCTAAAACGAAATTCAGATGGAACTATCAACAAACACAAAGCAAGGCTTGTTGCAAAGGGATACGTACAGAAGTATGGAATAGATTTTGAAGAAGTTTTTGCTCCAGTGGCGAGACTTGAAACAATAAGACTACTTACGATTCTTGTTGCTACTCATGGATGGGAGGTGCATCATCTCGATGTAAAAACAGCTTTTCTTCATGGAGAATTGAAAGAAATTGTTTTCGTATTGCAACCGGAAGGATTTGAAATAAAAGGCAGTGAGAGCAAAGTCTACAAAGTCTGTATGGATTGAGACAAGCACCAAGAGCTTGGAATAACAAGCTAAATCAAATCCTAATCGAGCTGAAATTTGAAAAATGCACTAAAGAACCGTCGGTTTACAGAAGAGAAGTCGACGGGAATCTCTTGTTGCTAGCAGTATACGTTGATGATCTTTTCATTACATGAACAAATATCAAAGACATCAAAAGCTTTAAGGAAGAGATGAACTCAAAATTTGAGATGAGTGAGCTTGGGAAGTTGACATATTATCTTGGAATGGAAGTACACCAAACCGAAGATGGGATAACAGTGACTCAGAGACGTTATGCATCCAAGATACTTGAAGATTCTGGAATGGAACACTGCAACATAACTCATACGCCAATGGAGTCGGGGCTAAGTTTATCAAAATCCGAAGAAGAAAAAGAAATATATGCAACACGATTTAGAAAGAACATTGGATCCTAAGATATTTGCTTCACACTAGGCCTGATTTTTCTTATGCAGTAGGAATCTTAAGTCGCTATATGCAAAGTCCAAGAGAGTCACACGGAATTGCAATGAAGCATACTCTTAGGTAGTTGCGTGGAACTATTGAGCTTGGCCTGGTGTTTGAAAGGTCGACTACATCAATTCCAAAATTAGTAGGATACAGTGACAGTGGTCACAACGTTGACCTAGATGATGGAAGGAGTACTAGTGGTCATGTTTTCTATCTTGGAAAAGGACCAATCTCATGGTGCTCACAAAAACAAGATATTGTGGGTTTGTCATCGTGTGAAGCAGAGTTTATGGCTGGAACAGAGGCAGCAAGGCAAGCTATTTGGTTGCATGATTTGTTAAGCGAGGCCACTGGTTCTAAATGTGAGGCACCAGTTATTCGCATAGATAATCGGTCAGTTATAACACTAACAAAGAATCATGTATTTCATGGGTAGAAGCAAACACATTCACAGAAGATGTCATTTTGTTAGAGAATGTGTTGAAAACGGACAGATTGAAGTTGAATACGTTCCTGGAGCAGAACAGAAGGTTGCATCTTAACTAAAGCCCTTGGGAAGACAAAGTTTAAGAGATGAGAGATCTAATTGGAGTGCATGATCTGTCAAAGATGAACTTCAAGTTTAAAGGAGAGAATGTTGGTTTAAACTCGAAATTGACTTGAAAGAGCAAGCTATTTGGAATCCTAATGTATTTTGGTGTTTGTTTATTTTTAGGAGTTATCTAAAATAAATGAAATTGTTTAGGAGTTATCTAAGCCAATAAGTAATTAGGATTTTAGAATAGTTATAAATAAGGAACAACTGAGTTGTGATTG
>CAJHQQ010006174.1:0-11142 GCA_905132885.1 Moricandia moricandioides | reverse complement strand
TATTCTTTTCTTTATTCAAACTTGTCTGATTATTTTATGTATTGTCTGGTCTATATAAAGACATGTATCCAGAACTAAGAAAGGCAAGGAAATCATATTCTCTCCTTCTCTCTCTCTCACTCACGAAATTCCTCACTCTCTCTCCTGTTCTTACTATTCTTCACAATTCCAGCAACAAACTCTTTCTTAATCTCATTTAAACACTCACTAAATTACTAAAACTCACACTCTCCAAACAGGACAAACTGGAATCACTTCGGTTAAAAGTGGGATAACTTCTTCATCATAACTCCAATGATATTGATTCAACTTCAGGGTGATTATCCACTGATTTATGAGTCAAAATAATTCTTCTTACATCTTTATACATTCTGTTTTGATTACAAGAAGAAATTGCCAAATCTCCAAACAGGGTAAACTGGAGTCACTTCGGTTAAAAGTGAGATAACTTCTTCATCATAACTCCTATGATCTTGATTCAACTTCAGGATGATTCTAAACTGATTTATGAGTCTAAATCAAGATTCTAACATCTTGATTCATTCTGGTTTGATTAGAATCAAGAAGAAATTGCCAAATCTCCAAACAGGGTAAACTGGAATCACTTAGGTTAAAAGTGGAATAACATCTTCATCATAACTCCTATGATATTGATTCAAATTCAGGGTGATTATCCATTGATTTATGAGTCCAAATAAAGCTTCTTACATCTTGATTCATTCTGGTTTGATTAGAATCAAGAAGAAATTGCCAAATCTCCAAACATGGTAAACTGGAGTCACTTCGGTAAAAAGTGGGATAACATCTTCATCAAAACTCCTATGATCTTGATTCAACTTCAGGGTGATTCTAAACTGATTTATGAGTCCAGATCAAGATTCTACACTGATTTATGAGTCCAAATCAAGCTTCTTACATCGTGATTCATTCTGGTTTTATTAGTATCAAGAATAAATTGCCAAATCTCCAAACATGGTAAACTGGAGTCACTTCGGTAAAAAGTGGGATAACATCTTCATCATAACTCCTATGATCTTGATTCAACTTCAGGGTGATTCTAAACTGATTTATGAGTCCAGATCAAGATTCTTACATCTTGATTCATTATGGTTTTCTTAGTATCAAGAAGAAATTGCCAACTCTCCAAACAGGGCAAACTGGAATCACTTCGGTTAAAAGTGGGATAACTTCTTCATCATAACTCCAATGATATTGATTTAACTTCAGGGTGATTATCCACTGATTTATGATTCCAAATAAAGCTTCTTACATCTTGATTCATTCTGGTTTGATTAGAATCAAGAAAAGAAATTGCCAAATCTCCAAACAGGGTAAACTGGAGTCAGTTCGGTTAAAAGTGGGATAACTTCTTCATCATAACTCCTATGATCTTGATTCAACTTCAGGGTGATTCTAAACTGATTTATGAGTCCAAATCAAGATTCTTACATCGTGATTCATTATGGTTTTATTTGTATCAAGAAGAAATTGCTAAATCTCCAAACAGGGTAAACTAGAATCACTTCGGTTAAAAGTGGGATAACTTCTTCATCATAACTCCAATGATATTGATTCAACTTCAGGGTGATTATCCACTGATTAATGAGTCAAAATAAAGATTCTTACATCTTGATACATTCTGTTTTGATTAGAATCAAGAATAAATTGTCAAATCTCCAAACAGGGTAAACTGGAGTCACTTCGGTAAAAAGTGGGATAACATCTTCATCATAACTCCTATGATATTGATTCAACTTCAGGGTGATTCTACACTGATTTATGAGTCCAGATCAAGATTCTTACATCTTGATTCATTATGGTTTTATCAGTCTCAAGAAGAAATTGTCAACTCTCCAAACAGGGCAAACTGGAATCACTTCGGTTAAAAGTGGGATAACTTCTTCATCATAACTCCAATGATATTGATTCAACTTCAGGGTGATTATCCACTGATTTATGAGTCAAAATAAAGCTTCTTACATCTTGATACATTCTGTTTTGATTAGAAACAAGAAGAGATTCTCAAATCTCCAAACTTGGTAAAACTGGAGTCACTTCGGTTAAAAGTGGGATAACTTCTTCATCATAACTCCTATGATCTTGATTAAACTTCAGGGTGATTCTAAACTGATTTATGAGTCCAAATCAAGATTCTTACATCGCGATTCATTCTGGTTTAATTTGTATCAAGAAGAAATTGCCAAATCTCCAAATAGGATAAACTAGAATCACTTCGGTTAAAAGTGGGATAACTTCTTCATCATAACTCCAATGATATTGATTCAATTCTAGGGTGATTCTACACTGATTAATGAGTCCAAATCAAGCTTCTTACATCGTGATTCATTCTGGTTTTATTAGTATCAAGAATAAATTGCCAAATCTCCAAACAGGGTAAACTGGAGTCACTTTGGTAAAAAGTGGGAATACATCTTCATCATAACTCCTATGATCTTGATTCAACTTCAGGGTGATTCTAAACTGATTTATGAGTCCAGATCAAGATTCTTACATATTGATTCATTATGGTTTTATTAGTATCAAGAAGAAATTGCCAACTCTCCAAAAAGGGCAAACTGGAATCACTTCGGTTAAAAGTGGGATAACTTCTTCATCATAACTCTAATGATATTGATTCAACTTCAGGGTTATTATCCACTGATTTATGAGTCAAAATAAAGCTTCTTACATCTTGATTCATTCTGTTTTGATTAGAATCAAGAAGAAATTGTCAAATCTCCAAACAGGGTAAACTGGAGTCACTTCGGTTAAAAGTGGGATAACATCTTCATCATAACTCCTATGATCTTGATTCAACTTCAGGGTAATTCTACACTGATTTATTTGTCCAAATCAAGATTCTTATATCTTGATTCATTCTGGTTTTATTTGTATCAAGAAGAAATTGCCAAATCTCCAAACAGGGTGATTTTACACTGATTTATGAGTCAAGATCAAGATTTTTACATTTTGATTCATTATGGTTTTATTAGTATCAAAAAGAAATTGCCAACTCTCCAAACAGGGAAAACTGGAAGCACTTCGGATTAAAGTGGGATAACTTCTTCATCATAACTCCAATGATATTGATTTAACTTCAGGGTGATTATCCACTGATTTATGAGTCCAAATAAAGCTTCTTACATCTTGATTCATTCTGGTTTGATTAGAATCAAGAAGAAATTGCCAAATCTCCAAACAGGGTAAACTGGAATCACTTTGGTTAAAAGTGGGATAACTTCCTCATCATAACTCCTATGATCTTGATTCAACTTCAGGGTGATTCTAAACTGATTTATGATTCCAAATCAAGATTCTTACATCGTGATTCATTCTGGTTTTATTTGTATCAAGAAGAAATTGCCAAATCTCCAAACAGGGTAAACTAGAATCACTTCGGTTAAAAGTGGGATAACTTCTTCACCATAACTCCAATTATATTGATTCAACACCAGGGTGATTCTAAACTGATTAATGAGTCCAAATCAAGCTTCTTACATCATGATTCATTCTGGTTTTGTTAGTATCAAGAAGAAATTGCCAACTCTCCAAACATGGCAAACTGGAATCACTTCGGTTAAAAATGGGATAACTTCTTCATCATAACTCCAATGATATTGATTTAACTTCAGGGTGATTATCCACTGATTTATGACTCCAAATAAAGCTTCTTACATCATGATTCATTCTGGTTTTATTAGTATCAAGAATAAATTGCCAAATCTCCAAAGATGGTAAACTGGAGTCACTTCGGTAAAAAGTGGGAATACATCTTCATCATAACTCCTATGATCTTGATTCAACTTCAGGGTGATTCTACACTGATTTATGAGTCCAGATCAAGATTCTTACATCTTGATTCATTATGGTTTTCTTAGTATCAAGAAGAAATTGCCAACTCTCCAAACAGGGCAAACTGGAATCACTTCGGTTAAAAGTGGGATAACTTCTTCATCATAACTCCAATGATATTGATTCAACTTTAGGGTGATTATCCACTGATTTATGAGTCAAAATAAAGCTTCTTACATCTTGATTCATTCTGTTTTGATTAGAATCAAGAAGAAATTGTCAAATCTCCAAACAGGGTAAACTGTAGTCACTTCGGTTAAAAGTGGGATAACATCTTCATCATAACTCCTATGATCTTGATTCAACTTCAGGGTAATTCTACACTGATTTATGAGTCCAAATCAAGATTCTTACATCTTGATTCATTCTGGTTTGATTAGAATAAAGAAGAAATTGCCAAATCTCCAAACAGGGTAAACTTGAATCACTTCGGTTAAAAGTGGGATAACTTCCTCATCATAACTCCTATGATCATGATTCAACTTCAGGGTGATTCTAAACTGATTTATGAGTTCAAATCAAGATTCTTACATCGTGATTCATTCTGGTTTTATTTGTATCAAGAAGAAATTGCCAAATCTCCAAACAGGGGAAACTAGAATCACTTCGGTTAAAAGTGGGATAACTTCTTCATCATAACTCCAATGATATTGATTCAAATTCAGGGTGATTATCCACTGATTTATGAGTCAAAATAAAGCTTCTTACATCTTGATACATTCTGTTTTGATTAGAAACAAGAAGAAATTGTCAAATCTCCAAACATGGTAAAATGGAGTCACTTCGGTTAAAAGTGGGATAACTTCTTCATCATAACTCCTATGATATTGATTAAACTTCAAGGTGATTCTAAACTGATTTATGAGTCCAAATCAAGATTCTTACATCGCGATTGATTCTGGTTTTATTTGTATCAAGAAGAAATTGCCAAATCTCCAAATATGATAAACTAGAATCACTTCGGTTAAAAGTGGGATAACTTCTTCATCATAACTCCAATGATATTGATTCAACTCTAGGGTGATTCTACACTGATTAATGAGTCCAAATCAAGCTTCTTACATCGTGATTCATTCTGGTTTTATTAGTATCAAGAATAAATTGCCAAATCTCCAAACAGGGTAAACTGGAGTCACTTCGGTAAAAAGTGGGAATACATCTTCATCATAACTCCTATGATCTTGATTCAACTTCAGGGTGATTCTAAACTGATTTATGAGTCCAGATCAAGATTCTTACATCTTGATTCATTATGGTTTTATTAGTATCAAGAAGAAATTGCCAACTCTTCAAAAAGGGCAAACTGGAATCACTTCGGTTAAAAGTGGGATAACTTCTTCATCATAACTCCAATGATATTGATTCAACTTCAGGGTGATTATCCACTGATTTATGAGTCAAAATAAAGCTTCTTACATCTTGATTCATTCTGTTTTGATTAGAATCAAGAAGAAATTGTCAAATCTCCAAACAGGGTAAACTGGAGTCACTTCGGTTAAAAGTGAGATAACATCTTCATCATAACTCCTATGATCTTGATTCAACTTCAGGGTAATTCTACACTGATTTGTGAGTCCAAATCAAGATTCTTATATCTTGATTCATTCTGGTTTTATTTGTATCAAGAAGAAATTGTCAAATCTCCAAACAGGGTGATTCTACACTGATTTATGAGTCCATATCAAGATTTTTACATTTTGATTCATTATGGTTTTATTAGTATCAAGAAGAATTTGCCAACTCTCCAAACAGGGCAAACTGGAATCACTTCGGATTAAAGTGGGATAACTTCTTCATCATAACTCCAATGATATTGATTTAACTTCAATGTGATTATCCACTGATTTATGAGTCCAAATAAAGCTTCTTACATCTTGATTCATTCTGGTTTGATTAGAATCAAGAAGAAATTGCCAAATCTCCAAACAGGGTAAACTGGAATCACTTCGGTTAAAATTGGGATAACTTCCTCATCATAACTCCTATGATCTTGATTCAACTTCAGGGTGATTCTAAACTGATTTATGATTCCAAATCAAGATTCTTACATCGTGATTCATTCTGGTTTTATTTGTATCAAGAAGAAATTGCCAAATCTCCAAACAGGGTAAACTAGAATCACTTCGGTTAAAAGTGGGATAACTTCTTCATCATAACTCCAATTATATTGATTCAACACCAGGGTGATTCTACACTGATTAATAAGTCCAAATCAAACTTCTTACATCGTGATTCATTCTGGTTTTGTTAGTATCAAGAAGAAATTGCCAACTCTCCAAACAGGGCAAACTAGAATCACTTCGGTTAAAAGTGGGATAACTTCTTCATCATAACTCCAATGATATTGATTTAACTTCAGGGTGATTATCCACTGATTTATGAGTCCAAATCAAGATTCTTACATCGTGATTCATTCTGGTTTTATTTGTATCAAGAAGAAATTGCCAAATCTCCAAACAGGGTAAACTAGAATCACTTCGGTTAAAAGTGGGATAACTTCTTCATCATAACTCCAATGATATTGATGCAACTCTAGGGTGATTTTACACTGATAAATGAGTCCAAATCAAGTTTCTTACATCATATTCATTCTGGTTTTATTAGTATCAAGAATAAATTGTCAAATCTTCAAACTGGGTAAACTGGAGTCACTTCGGTAAAAAGTGGAATAACATCTTCATCATAACTCCTATGATCTTGATTCAACTTCAGGGAGATTAAACACTGATTTATGAGTCCAGATCATGATTCTTACATCTTGATTCATTCTGGTTTGATTAGAATCAAGAAGAAATTGTCAAATCTCCAAACAGGGTAAACTTCACTTCAGTTAAAAGTGGGATAACTTCTTCATCATAACTCCTATGATCTTGATTCAACTTCAGGGTGATTCTACACTGATTTATGAGTCCAAATCAAGATTCTTACATCGTGATTCATTCTGGTTTTATTAGTATCAAGAATAAATTGCCAAATCTCCAAACATGGTAAACTGGAGTAACTTCGGTAAAAAGTGGGATAACATCTTCATCATAACTCCTATGATCTTGATTTAACTTCAGGGTGATTCTAAACTGATTTATGAGTCCATATCAAGATTCTTACATCTTGATTCGTTATGGTTTTATCAGTCTCAAGAAGAAATTGTCAACTTTCCAAACAGGGTAAACTGGAATCACTTCGGTTAAAAGTGGGATAACTTCTTCATCATAACTCCAATGATATTGATTCAACTTCAGGGTGATTATCCACTGATTTATGAGTCAAAATAAAGCTTCTTACATCTTGATACATTCTGTTTTGATTAGAAACAAGAAGAAATTGTCAAATCTCCAAACATGGTAAACTGGAGTCACTTCGGTTAAAAGTGGGATAACTTCTTCATCATAACTCCTATGATCTTGATTAAACTTCAGGGTGATTCTAAACTGATTTATGAGTCCAAATCAAGATTCTTACATCGTGATTCATTCTGGTTTTATTTGTATCAAGAAGAAATTTCCAAATCTCCAAATAGGATAAACTAGAATCACTTCGGTTAAAAGTGGGATAACTTCTTCATCATAACTCCAACGATATTGATTCAACTCTAGGGTGATTCTACACTGATTAATGAGTCCAAATCAAGCTTCTTACATCGTGATTCATTCTGGTTTTATTAGTATCAAGAATAAATTGCCAAATCTCCAAAGAGGGTAAACTGGAGTCACTTTGGTAAAAAGTGGAAATACATCTTGATCATAACTCCTATGATCTTGATTCAACTTCAGGGTGATTCTAAACTAATTTATGTGTCCAGATCAAGATTCTTACATATTGATTCATTATGGTTTTATTAGTATCAAGAAGAAATTGCCAACTCTCCAAAAAGGACAAACTGGAATCACTTCGGTTAAAAGTGGGATAACTTCTTCATCATAACTCCAATGATATTGATTCAACTTCAGGGTGATTATACACTGATTTATGAGTCAATATAAAGCTTCTTACATCTTGATTCATTCTGTTTTGATTAGAATCAAGAAGAAATTGTCAAATCTCCAAACAGGGTAAACTGGAGTCACTTCGGTTAAAAGTGGGATAACTTCTTCATCATAACTCCTATGATCTTGATTCAACTTCAGGGTAATTTTACACTGATTTATGAGTCCAAATCAAGTTTCTTATATCTTGATTCATTCTGGTTTGATTAGAATAAAGAAGAAATTGCCAAATCTCCAAACATGGTAAACTGGAATCACTTCGGTTAAAAGTGGGATAACTTCCTCATCATAACTCCTATGATCTTGATTCAACTTCAGGGTGATTCTAAACTGATTTATGATTCCAAATCAAGATTCTTACATCGTGATTCATTCTGGTTTTATTTGTATCAAGAAGAAATTGCCAAATCTCCAAACATGGTAAACTAGAATCACTTCGGTTAAAAGTGGGATAACTTCTTCATCATAACTCCAATTATATTGATTCAACACCAGGGTGATTCTACACTGATTAATGAGTCCAAATCAAGCTTCTTACATCGTGATTCATTCTGGTTTTGTTAGTATCAAGAAGAAATTGCCAACTCTCCAAACAGAGCAAACTGGAATCACTTTAGTTAAAAGTGGGATAACTTCTTCATCATAGCTCCAATGATATTGATTTAACTTCAGGGTGATTATCCACTGATTTATGAGTCCAAATAAAGCTTCTTACATCATGATTCATTCTGGTTTTATTAGTATCAAGAATAAATTGTCAAATCTCCAAACATGGTAAACTGGAGTCACTTCGGTAAAAAGTGGGAATACATCTTCATCATAACTCCTATGATCTTGATTCAACTTCAGGGTGATTCTACACTGATTTATGAGTCCAGATCAAGATTCTTACATCTTGATTCATTATGGTTTTCTTAGTATCAAGAAGAAATTGCCAACTCTCCAAACAGGGCAAACTGGAATCACTTCGGTTAAAAGTGGGATAACTTCTTCATCATAACTCCAATGATACTGATTCAACTTCAGGGTGATTATCCACTGATTTATGAGTCAAAATAAAGCTTCTTACATCTTGATTCATTCTGTTTTGATTAGAATCAAGAAGAAATTGTCAAATCTCCAAACAGGGTAAACTAGAGTCACTTCGGTTAAAAGTGGGATAACATCTTCATCATAACTCCTATGATCTTGATTCAACTTCAGGGTAATTCTACACTTATTTATGAGTCCAAATCAAGATTCTTACATCTTGATTAATTCTGGTTTGATTAGAATAAAGAAGAAATTGCCAAATCTCCAAACAGGGTAAACTGGAATCACTTCGGTTAAAAGTGGGATAACTTCCTCATCATAACTCCTATGATCATGATTCAACTTCAGGGTGATTCTAAACTGATTTATGAGTCCAAATCAAGATTCTTACATCGTGATTCATTCTGGTTTTATTTGTATCAAGAAGAAATTGCCAAATCTCCAAACAGGGTAAACTAGAATCACTTCGGTTAAAAGTGGGATAACTTCTTCATCATAACTCCAATTATATTGATTCAACACCAGGGTGATTCTACACTGATTAATGAGTCCAAATCAAGCTTCTTACATCGTGATTCATTCTGGTTTTGTTTGTAAGTTTTGTGAAGAATAAGTGAGAAACCAGAGAAGAACAAGAGAGAGAGAAGAGAGAATCGTAAGGCAAGAGAGAGAGAGAGAAGGAAGATTTTTATTTCCTTGCTTCTGAATGAGCTCTGGTACAAGAGTTAAGTAGGCAAGTTGCCTTCAGTACAGAAATGAATAAACAAAGAGAATGAATAAACTATTGTGGCTCTGGCCGAGGGAAAGTGACAGGAGCTAAACGGTCTCCTAGGCTCCCCATCCTTAAGTGGAACATGTGACTTATACTATAAACAATTCACCATCTTGTCCCCTTGCTTCCCAACCGTCTGGAGCCTCTGAGGATTCAAACTTGGCGAGTCTCCTCTCTTCCTTGTCACTCAAGTCCCTTCTAGGTCACGGATGGGAGCCTTGTTCCTCAAGCTATTCCGTACACTTGTAGTTGACTATATCAGCTCACATGTAGTTGAGGCATGTAGTCAACTATGTCACTTGCCTATGTACACAGATGTTCTTCATCCCTTTGTCTTCTTTATTTCCTCAGGTCAATACTCCCCCTCAAGCTTGATCCAATGCAATGATCAAGCTTGGAAACCATGAAGACTTCCCTCATTAAAACCTTAATATGCAAAACCCATTTTTTGGGATAAAAACATACTAAGGAAAAAGAGTAGAAGCTCCATGGCTAAGAGGATCATGCCTTGGTGATGTCAGTGAGTCCAAGTTTGGGATAGATGGACTCACACACCTTGGTGCTTGCAGCTTTAGTGAATATATCAGCTAACTGATCTTCACTCCTTGTGTAGCATGGCAAGATAACTCCTTGGATCACCATTTGTCTCACTTTGTGGCAGTCCACCTCAATGTGCTTTGTTCTTCATGGAACACTGAGTTTGAGGCTATGTGTATGGCTGCCTGGTTGTCACAATGCATTGTGATAGGAGAGATGACTTCAATTCCCAAATCATTGAGTAGACCTTTGATCCAGACTAGCTCATTTGTAAGCTTCCTCATGGCTCTGTATTCAGCTTCTGCACTTGAACATGAAACCACCTTTTGCTTCTTGCTTTTCCATGTGACCAGGTTGCCTCCAATGAAGGTGCAATAGCCAGTAGTTGATTTCCTATCATTCCTATCTCCTGCCCAATCAGCATCACAATATCCAACCACTTCTGTGTTAAATTACACCCCATCCATACTCCTTGTCCAGGGGCTCCACTAAGGTATCTAAGTATCCTTTCCACCATCTTCCAGTGATGAACCTTTGGCACTTGCATATGCTGGCTAACCTGGTTCACAGCAAAACAAATATCAGGTCTAGTGATGGTTAAATATATGAGCTTACCAACTAGTGTTCTGTATTGTTTTGGATCCTCAAATGGTGTGTCTTCATACTCCCCCTCACGCAAGATCTTATAGCCATCCTCCAATGGTGTTTGGCCGGTTTCTATCCAAGCATACCTGCTCCATTCAAGAGATCAAGTGTGTACTTTCTTTGGGATAAGAAGAGCCCCTCTTTAGAGCGGCATACTTCTATTCCAAGAAAGAACTTTAGTTCACCTAAATCCTTAATCTCAAATACAGATTTCAAGTAAACCTTGGTTTCTAGTATACCTTCTTTGTCATTCCCTGTGATGATGATATCATCAACATACACAAGGATGACTACTATACCTTGTTGGCTGGTGAGAGTGAA
>CAJHQQ010006173.1:0-11145 GCA_905132885.1 Moricandia moricandioides | reverse complement strand
CAGTTTAAATTGAGCATCGATCGACACTCAGCCAAGATGCGCGAGAGTGATCTCTTAAACTCTAAGGTTTAAATTCATAACTATACTTAATAAAACACTAGCAATCTATTAATCGGCATTATTAAAATCTACCTGAGAATTTTCCCTAAGTATAATATCCTAAATTAATCTTTACAAACCAAATCAATCTTAAAGATTGCTTTTATTGTTATTGTTATAATTCATCTAGCCTTAATTCGAAAATAATAAATCTATTGTGCAGTCTTAGAGTCTCTGTGGATTAGATCCATGATTACTACATTGAACCTCTTATTTGAGAGAGTAAAGTGGGAATATAGGGTTAATTTGAAAGTGAAATAAAACTCCACATCAGCGCGATACCTAATTTTGTCTAACTCATTTAGCTGAATTAATCTCTTTTCTGATGCGGGTTTAGCATCAAAGTTTATCTTTTTATGGTCCATTCTGCTTTATGCGCTAGTTCTATAGGGAGAAGACGTGATTTTCCATATATTAGGTGAAATATGGTAGTTCCTAATGGTGTTTTAAACCCTGTTCGGTATGCCCAAAGTGCATCATCTAACTTCAAATACCAATCTTTATGGGTTGATCCGACCGTCTTTTCTAGAATTTCTTTGATCTGACGGTTGGATACTTCTACTTGTCCGATGGTCTGAGGATGATAAGGTGTAGCTACTCGATGGTGAAATCCATGTTTCTTGAGTAGTTTTTCGAACACTTTATTACTGAAGTGTGTACCTCCATCGCTTATTATGATTTCAGAACTCCAAATATGGTAAATATGATACTCTTAAAGAGTTTAACAACTACGGCAACATCGTTTTTTGGAGTTGCTATCGCTTCCACCCATTTAGATACATAGTCTACAGCGACCAGTATGTATTTATTTTCGTGCGAAGAGGGGAAAGGGCCCATGAAATCAATGCCCCAGCAATCAAACACTTCGACTTCAATTATGAAATTTTGTTCCATTTCGTTTCTCTTGCTGATTTTTCCTCTTCTTTGGCAGGGTCGCATTTCGCTACCTTGGCTTGAGCATCTCGAAACATAGTTGGCCACCAAAAGCCTGCTTGTAAGGATTTTGACACTGCCTTAAAACTACCGAAATGTCTGGCGTAGTCGGATCCATGACAATGATACAAAATTTCTAAAGTTTCACTTTCAGCAACACATCGTCTGTATATGCCGTCAGAATAAAGTTTGTAAGGATAAGTTTCATCCCAGTGATATCTCTGAATTTCTCTCAACATTTTCTTTTTATGATATCCGTTGAATATTTCGGGTTCTACTATGGCCACAAGATAGTTTACTATATCTGCATACCAAGGTCTATCAGTGGTGTTCAGTGCAAACACACCCCGACTTAAATTTCTTCCTCCGGGAGAGTCATTATTTCGGATCGAAGGATTACAACTGAAGTTGATATCTATCGGAATGATTATTTCATCGTCCTTCTCAAATGCATTATCGGTCGACGGTGTATGAACAACATCGATCGATGCTTTACGACTATAATCGTTCGATGGGCTTAGCATGTTGTTGATCGATTCCACTTCATGTTCCGAAGTGACTCTACCAACGAAGGTTGATTATGTTAAGTAGACATTTTCTGTAGGTAAGAAATCATCTATAGGGATGTCGTCATCAATTCTTATCCGTGACAAGTGATATGCGACTCAGTTTTCTACTTTTTTTTTTTATCTTTGACTTCTATGTCGAATTCTTGCAGCAAAATAATCATTCAAAGAATTCTAGGTTTAGCATCCTTTTTGTTCGTCAAGTACTTCAAAGCGGCATGATTGGTGTGAACGATTACTTTCGAACCAACTAGATAGGAGCGAAATTTCTCGAAGGCGAATACCACGGCCAATAAATCTTTTTCTGTCGTCGCATAATTGTGTTGCGCATCGTCTAGAGTTATATTGGCGTAATATATAGCATGCAACTTTTGTCTTTCTTTTGCCTAAGTACTGCGCCTACAGCAAAATCGCTGGCGTCGCACATTGTTTCGAATGGTAGATCCCATTCTGGTGCTTGGACAATAGGGGCGGATACGAGCGCTGATTTGATTTCTTTAAAGGCGTCAATACATTCAAGTGTAAAATTGAATTTCACCTCTTTCAACATGAGTGCAGTAAGGGGTCTAACAATTTTACTAAAATCTTTTATGAATCGCCTATAGAATCCAGCATGTCCTAGAAAACTTATAACGTCCTTGACATTAGTGGGTGGTCACAGTTTAGTCATTACTTCAATCTTTTCCTTGTCTATCTCAATCCCGGCTGCTGAGACTTTGTGTCCCAACACAATTCCGCTGTTAACCATAAAATGACATTTTTCCCAGTTCAAAACCAGATTTTTCTCTTCGCATCTACTAGTACCTTACACAGGTTATCGAGACATGTTTTGAAATTTGGACCATATACTGAGAAGTCGTCCATGAAAACCTCCATGAAGTCCTCGATCATATCGGTGAATATCGACATCATGCATCTTTGGAAAGTCACAGGGGCGTTACAGAGTTTGAATGGCATCCTGGGATATGCGAATGTTCCATATGGACAAGTAAAGGTGGTCTTTTCTTGATCGTCTGGATGTATGGGAATCTGGAAGAATCCGGAATACCCGTCGAGAAAACAATAATATTAGTGGCTTGCAAGTCGTTTATTATTTTTTCCATGTCAAAAGCCATCGGTATCTTCCCGATGTTAAGGGATATATGTCCTTCTCTGACATCAATGATCACCCCCGGCAGTGGCCAGGAAAGGTCTTCCTAAGATAATCGCATTCCGAGGTTCTCGCTCATATTTAAGCACTATGAAATCTGTAGATATATCACAGTCATGAATGCGTACGGGTACGTCCTCAAGTACACTTTCCGGAATTCTAGTGGATCTATCAGCTAAAATTAGAGTGACCCTGGTAGGTTGAAAATGTGTTAGCCCGAGGGTGACTGCAACCGAATAAGGCATCAGGTTTACACTAGAGCCTAAATCGCAGATGGATCTTTGAAATCTCTCATTGCTAATAGTGCAGTCCAAAATGAAACTACCGGGATCAAGGAGTTTGATTGGATTTATTCCTTGAATAATTTTGCTCACTTCTTTGGATACCATCATCATGCAGTGTTCTGATTCATGGAATTCTCGCGATGTTGCATCTTTCACGTATTGCTTAATGGCAGACGATATGTGAATGGCGTCGCTTAGAAGCATCTCAATGTTTACTTTGTCAAACGCTTTCTTGCATATTGCTTTTTATAGCTGCTTCTTTTTCTTCTTAGCATTTTTTTGGAGGAAAGGGAGGTGGGTTTCGATTGGTATACGTTTGTCCTAACCGGTTCGGCTGGTTCTAGGTCAGAGGGTCGTTCGATTCTTGCTTCAGAGAGTTGATCGTTAATAGGTTTGAAGTGTCGTTTGATGCTCGGTAAGGAGTGTCGTTCGATGCTCGGTAAGGAGTGTCGATCGATGTCTCCCACGTCTGTGTTCTTTCCCTTAAGTTCAGTAAATAATTCCTCAAGGTAGTCAATTTGGTCTAATACTTCAGTTGCGAGAGGAATTTCGAGATCTTTCTCGTCAATTTCGAGCGGAATGGGGTATGATTTTTCTTTTTCATCTATTGTGATTTTCTCGAATTCATTGATGGTGATGCTCTCTCTAATGCCAGGGGTGAATTGTCTACCGCTTCGTAAAGCTACGACATTGCAATGGCTCCTGGGGTTAGCGTCTGTTTTACCAAGTAAAAATTCATCCTCTCTCTTGATGGACATAGCATTACTCGCCACTTGATTGTCGATCCTCTTAATGTGTTCGCCCATAGTTTCAAATTTTTTTGTCATCTCTGAGTATATCAGATCCAACTTCTCATTGAGGTCGCCGGCTATTCAACGGTTTCCTGTGAAGACTTGCTTCATTTTCGTTCTTCAACTTCTTTTGTGTCTATTCACAGTATTATCGTAGTTGCTTGTGAAATTTCCAGCGCTTTCCCTAAATCGTTGGTCGTTCAGGTTCATCACATCAGAGAACTCAACTTGTTTTTTGAAGTTGGAAGAAACGACATTGTCCTCACCATAATGTTGAGGCAAGCTAAGTCCATCCAAAAGTGTCACAACTGCTGCTAGAGTTTTTTTAACTCGGAGCGAGTGCTTCTCCTCCGCGAAGATTGGTGGTTCCTTCTTTTCGGTGTCTCTCTTTTCGAAAGCTCTACCTAAAGCTATATTTTCTATCAGCCTTTTAGGACGTGCAGGGCTTCGGGTGCCGAAGTTCCCCTTGCTGGCTGTATCAAGGATGGTTTGATAGTCTAGGTTTAGTCATGTATAGAAAGTGTTGATGAGTTGGGGTTCTGAGAATACATGGTGCGGGCACGAAAGCTGGTAGCTCTTGAACCTCGTCCATGCATTTTTAAAATATTCGCGGCTACCTTGAATGAATATGGATATTTCTCTCCTTGCTTCCCAGTATCTCTTCTCGTCAAAGAAGTGATTGATGAAAGTGCTTCTAATAGATTCGTTAGGAAGTCAATATCGAGGTCAGAGCTTCCAGTATAGTTATCAGATAATCAAATTGCGGACCTATTGGAATAGGTCCTGCTGGGGTTTTGGTATTAAAGCATTGACAATTCATGATTTATCTCACTCTTTGGAGATTTAGTGATTTGATCGGGGATTGTAGACCCCTTATAATAAATTAGTTCGCTTGCTTCGTTTCTTTTATTGTTCATTGGTTCTATCAATACTACTTTCTTATTTTCTGATTCAGTAAAGGCATACTTACCTGCTTCCAGATGATCGGTATCGATCGATGGCAATGGAAGGGTGTCGCCCGACAGTAGTGGACCAACGTCGATCGATGCCGGATGAGCTCCGTCGATTGATTTTTGTCGTCCTGAATCTGTTTTCTTTCTTTTAAGTACATGCGTCATGAGGTTTAGGGAAAGAATAAGCTAGCAGATAGTAAATTAAAATCTAGACAATATTCTAAACTAAATCTAATGGCAATAAGAAAGATTTCCCGGCAACGGTGCCAAATTTGATGTGGGGTTTTATTTCACTTTCAAATTAACCATATTTCTGACTTTTACTCTCTCAAATAAGAGGTCAGTGTAGTACTTAGGGATCAAATCCATAGAGAATTTAGAATTGCACATTAGATTTATTGCTTTCGAATTAAAGTTGATAAATAATAATAATAATAATAATAATAATAATAATAATAATAATAATAATAATAATAATAATAATAATAATAATAATAATAATAATAATAAATTCGATTTCAAGATTAATTTGGTTTGTGAGGATCAAATTAAGAGATTAGACTTAAGGGAAATTATTAGGTAAGACTAGATACTACAAACTAATAGATTCCTAGGGTATTAATTAAGCACCATTCTCGAACTCAAACCTTAGGGTTAGGAGATCACTCTCGCGCATCTCGAGTGAGTATCGATCGATGTCCATTAGGTGGTATCCATCGATGCTCATTCTAAATAGTACTGGTTTCGCGGTTTGATGGGTTCTCTAAACTTCCAATTCAACTCTCGTTTGTTACCGGTTATTTAAATTGTTTAAGATAGATTCCAGGTTATAACCAAGCTCTCGATTGTGCTATAGAACCCTAATTTCGAAGACTGAGGTGATCAAGTTCAACTTAGCATTATGAGGAACTTAAACAAAGAACCAAGAAGACTACCCTAACAATTCTATAAAATCAGCAGTACATTATTACAATTGAATAACCCTAAATCTAACAATGAATTACTCAGACATTGCAATAAGGAACATGAATAAATCCTGAATAAATTTCATAGAATAAACTGAGTAAAAAGATAAAGAGTTCAAGATCTTCTCTATAATGATGATCATGTCTCTCTCTCTCTCTCCAATAGACGTAACAAGGTGTTCCAACTCTTAATTCTAAAACTCTTGTGTCACTTTGAAGAAAACTCGTTCTTGGTTCATGTAGTCTTAGGTTAAACTAAGATTGAAAGCCCTAATAAATAGTCTAAATTTCGGCCAGGGACTTGTCTTGCAAATGATGGAACTTCTGGTTAAAACTTGTAATTTCTCAAGCCTTCATTAATCTCGCAGTCAACTTGGCTGTCGATCGACGTACAATGTGTGACGTCGATCGATGGTTCACGCACAAAACTAGATACGACTCTGAATTTCTAGGTGAGCATCCTAAATGCTCCAAAATAGCCTAAAAGCTACAGTTGCTTCCAATGCTTACCTAGACATGTAAATACTCTAAACAGTACCAAATGCATAAAAAGACTCTAAAAATACTTTATATATCATAGGTAGAATAGGTAAAATCCATGTCATATCAAAAGTACAGAACAATACAGCATAGAACACAGTTTATCAGAAAGGTTATTCCCCTAATTATCATGGAAGAACTTATGTTCTTAGCCAAGCGCATAATCAGTTCCAGAATCAGAAACCCCAGAACAATAAATAGACTATTCATGCTGCTGTGAGTGGTCCGCAAGATGAGCTTAAGGGATTAGCCATGATGATGCAATAACTGTTGCAAGGTCAGCAAATTCAGGGCAATGCATTAAACCAAGTTACTACAAAAATCAACCCCAGGATGGACAACATGTTCGCTGAGCTAAACAACAAGTATGATACTGTGGCAAGCCACATAAGGAAGATGGATGTCCAGATTGCTCAAACGGCTGAGAGCATAAAGAGGCAGAAGGGAACACTCCCTGAGAAAACAGATAAAAATCCCAAGGAATGCAACGCAGTTGAATTGAGGAGTGAAAAGCAGCTGACAAACCCGGTACCTAGGAAATTCACAGCAGCAAAGTATGGAAAGCAAAAGGAATCCGAGCAACCACAAACAGAGGATGCTCTAGATGCTGAAGATGACAAGGAACAGCCAATTGAGGCTTAGGCAAGTGTCTCTGCACCACCAGCCAAGATCGTTCCTACACGAGTTTACACCCCTAAGGTACCATACCTTGTTTCGACGAGTAACTCTCAGAAGGATCACGAAGAGACAAAATGTAGAAAGATGTTTGAGGACTTGACTTTAAGTTACCTCATATTGATGCGATTCAGATGATCCCATCCATGCGCAGCCTGATAAAGGGGTTGATCTCGAGAAAAATCTCAGAGGATAGTGAGGTAATGATGGTCTATAAGGAGTGTAGTGCAGTGCTCCAGAATAATGTGATCAAGAAACTGGGTGATACTGGAAAATTTGTGCTCTCGGTTCAGATTATGAAGAAAGTATTTGAATGATCTCTGTGTGACATTGGCTCAAGCGTGAACCTCATGCCTTATTTTGTTGCCAAGCGTTTAGGTTTCACGAAATTCAAACCAACCAGGATTCTTTATTGTTCGCGGACAGATCAGTCAAATTACCGGTTGGTGTTCTTGAAGATCTACATGTCCAGATAGAGAATATCATGGTCACAGCTGATTTTTTGGTTCTAGAGCTTGAACAAGAACCAAGGTATCCACTCATTCTTGGGAGTCTTTTCTTATGAACAGCGGGTGCAATTATTGATGTAAGGAATGGGAGGACTGATCTCTAATTGGGAGATATTGTGATGAAATTTGAGATGGATAAAACATAGGTGTCGACCGATGTTACATGACAATGATCGATCGATGTTGCACATCTGCCATCAATCGATGTCCAGTTCGCAGACAGCCAACTTTCACGCCCAAGTTAGAGACATGACACAAGATTACAAGATTACCTTTGGATGATTTTTGACCTCGACTTAAGGGTTTTATTTATACTTTATGTATTGCACCATGATAAGTGTGATAGAGTTAAGGGGGAAAGAGTTTGTGTGTGTGTGCTAGCATTTGCTAGTGTATTCTAAGTGTTCTTTGAAACCACATTATTTTATCTATGCATTTTATTCAGATTATTCTTCTTACTTTAATTATGTTTGAGTAATTGTCAACTAGGTTTAGGGTTTAAAAATGGTACTGATGGACTAGCCAAACAATAGAATTGTTAAGGTTATTATTAGATCTATTAATATAATTGTGTTTATTGCTTGTGTTCTAGAGTAGCTAACTAGAACCCTGATAATAGGATAGTTAGGCACAAGAGAGAGCATGGTGTACTACCGGAATCTATTCTGTTGAGCTTGGTTACAAGAAACAAACGAGAGTTGATTTAGTCAATCTAGTGAACTTATCGAACTACGTCATAACGCTTGATTAAAGAAACCGTCGATCGACGCATGATCATTGCCATCGATCGATGGTCATTCTGTGTCAACAAGCGAGAGATGAGACATTGGACTGGTCAATAGATTAGGCGCGCATGCAAGAGCTGGTGTCTTTTACATTAGATTTTTTTCGAGTTCTATGATTAAATACCTTAACTTCTATCTACTATAATCCAATTGCCTGAAACCGTAGATCTAGAATATTTCAATATTTACACTACTAGCATATTTCCATATTTACATTACTGGCATATTTCCATATTGCATCTATATCTTCTAATAAGGAATATTTCATTGAGCTAATTACTTGCTACCAATATATATAGTTACCTAGCTTAGCCTTTTGAAATAACAAATTTATTGTGTGTCTTTGTTCTCTGTGGATCCGATCCCTAAATACTACACCTAATCTCTCTTGACAAGAGTATTATTGTATTGTATGTTAGGATTAAGGGTTAATTTGACAGCTGTTTGTTTAGGATATTATTACCCTATTGAAACATAAAAACACACCCCACGTCAAATTTTGCGCCGCTGCCGGGATCGAACTCGGGTCACCCGCGTGACAGGCGGGAATATTTACCACTATACTACAACAACACCCCCACGTCAAATTTGGCGATGTTGCCGGGGAACATTGATCGCCATTAGATTTATTTTCTAGGAATTAGTCTAGGTTTGTTACTTTCAAGGTTACTGGTTTTTCTTTTTCTTTGTTTTTCAGGTGCATGCAAAAGAATACCAGGAGAAACAAAGGACAAGACTTACTATTCTCTGACCCACATCAACTCGAACGCACGATCCGCAAAGAAAGACAAAACACATCGATCGACGGCATACCTTCAGCATCGACCGATACATCTTTACGGACATCATCAACCGGCATCAGAACTCAACCATCGACCAATACCAGATCTCTAGCATCAACCGATCTTGATCATATAGCATCGATCAACAGCACCTCATCTGCATTGATCGACGACAGCAGACGAGTTCAGATGGTTGTGCCTATAATTATGGTTCAGAACGAGAATGGAGACCTGGATGACCTCAACGGTCATCTGCGTAATGCAGCAGGTCAAAGGATAGACAATCAGGGGGCTATAATCTTTGAAGCAGAAGCAGACGCTGCAATAGCTCAACCTGAAGCTAACGCCCACGCTGCAGAAGCAGACGGTGCAATAGCTCAACATGAAGCTAACGCCCAAGCTGCTTAAAGAACGCTGGCTGACTACAATCATCCAGACCAGTACTACACCAACAGATCCGCCATTCGTCCTCCAGCTTTTCAGAGGAACGATTTTGATATCAAGCCCGCTTACTTGAGACTTGTAGCGAAGACGCCTTACCATGGGTTGCGACACGAGCACCCTATGGATCATCTGGAGCGATTTGAGGATCTAGTGACTGCTATTAAAGCCAATGGAGTCCTTGAGGACTATGTTTTCTGTAAGCTTTTCAAGTACTCACTTGCTGGAGAAGCTTCATATTGGCTTAACCAGCTACCATCAGGATCTCTGACATCCTGGAATGACATTAAGAACGCTTTCTTGTTTAACTTCTTTGATGACGCAAGACCAGAAGATCTGAGGAGCAAGATTGCTACTTTTTCACAAGAGCCTTCAGAGTCTTTTAGAAACTCATGGATCAGATTTAAGTCATACCAGAGAGACTATCCACATCATGGGTTCAACGAAGTGCATCTTCTTAGCACTTTTTGAGAGGTATTCACTACAAGAAAACTCGGCCATTACTAGGACGGGTATTCCTCGTAATTTCCTAGTAAATGGCCATTTACTAGGAAATTACGAGGAAACTCGTTTCCTCGAAACACGTTCATCGTAAAGCCTTTTTTCTCGTAAGGTCGTAGCTAATTTACGAGGAAATATTTCCTCGTAAAGGCGTGGGTTGGTTTTCCTCGTAAGCTCCTCGTAGGGTTTCCTGGTAACATCGTAGTAATGTTTTCCTAGTAAGATTGTAGTAAATCCTTACGAGGAACTTAAGAACATGTTACGAGGATTTTACTTGGAATCCTTACGAGGATTTTGCTTCGAAATGGTTTTTTCCCTATTAAAAAAATAATTATAAATATAATTATTTTATTTTTTAAAAATTAAAAAAACAAATTATAAATAAAAACTAAAAAACAAAATATTTTATAAATAACTAAATAATATACAGAAATTTTTAAAATTCATAATATACAATTAAAAATAAAACTACGGATGGTGGCCATGAAATTGCTGAACGAAGTCGTCCTGGCTCGGGAAATCCTCTCCATAGTTGGTGGCCGGCTGTGACTGTGATGGTGGATGCTGTTGGGTTGGAATCCCTCCGCCTTCCCGTCTCTGACGCAACATCTCCTACAAATGCGGGTTTCCAACCGCCATAATCTCGAGGACATTGGTGAGAGAAGTGACATGGTCAGTGAGCGAAGACAACTCCGAGCGTAGCTGAGCGTTGACATCGTGCTGCTCCTGATGATAAGACGATGTCGCTGCAGGGACATCGTTAACCGAGCCAATCCCGATGATACGCCCCTTTTTCCTAGGGGCGACCTGTAAATAAAAATATTAATAACATTAAGAAAAAAATTAAAAAAAATTTAAAATTAATAGTAAAACCAAATTATTTACCTGCTCGTAAATCTTATCCACTTCAACAGTGGATAATATGACTGGAGTCCCAGCCTGCTGAGTCAACTGGGTCTGGCGCTCGTCAACTCGGGCAACAACCTCGTTGTAGATCCGCTCGGAAGCAGGATCTACAAACTGCCCAGCCTTGTTCCGGTGGGTCCTCTCGTAAAGGTCTTTCAGAGATGAAAGAACTCTTGTCTCCTTAGCCTAAAATTAATTTATAAAATTAAATATTAATTTGGAATATTCAAATAAAATAAAAATTAAATAGATTAAAAATCATCTT
>CAJHQQ010006172.1:0-11158 GCA_905132885.1 Moricandia moricandioides | reverse complement strand
CTACATACCCGACCTGAAGCATAACATATTGAGTCTTGGACAAGCAACAGAGAACGGATGTGAGGTTAACATGAAAGATGACTATTTAACACTCACAGATTCGTGTGGCAGGTTGCTTGTAAGTGTAACAAGATCTCAAAACCGTCTCTACAAGACCCCGATGGAGTTTAGCTATCCACAGTGTTTACATGTCAGAGATGAAGATGCAACATGGAGGTGGCATGCTCGACTAGGACATATAAGCTATGGCGTGATGAACAACATGGTAAAGAAGGAGATGGTCGTAGGAATGCCATGTGTAACACACAAAGAAAGCGTGTGTGACGCATGTCTAGCAGGGAAGCAGATTAGACAGTCATTCCCGACTAAAGCCATGTTTCGTGCGACAAAGCCATTGGAGTTACTGCATGGAGATTTGTGTGGACCAATCACACCACCAACGCCTGCAAATAACAAGTATGTATTTGTCCTAATTGATGACTTCTCCGGGTATATGTGGACTATACTTATGAAGGAGAAGTGTGAAGCATTCGATCGGTTCAAAAGGTTTAAGGAAAGTGTAGAGAAGCAAACCGGTTCAACCATTAAGACCTTTCGCACCGATAGAGGAGGAGAGTTTACCTCAGCTGAGTTCAATTTGTTCTGTGAAGAGAATGGAGTTAAAAGGCACCTAACCGCGCCTTACACGCCTCAGGAAAACGGTGTTGTAGAGAGAAGAAACCGAACCTTAATGGGTATGACAAGAAGTATGCTGAAGGCAATGAAGATGCCGAACTACTTATGGGGAGAAGCTGCACGACATTCAACTTACCTCATCAATAGAGTTCCTACAAAAGCCTTGAAGGATCAAACGCCATACGAGTGTCTCACATCGAAGAAACCAAATATCGAGCACTTAAGGATATTCGGTTGTGTAGCACATGTGAAAATCAGTGTAACACATCTAAAGAAGTTAGATGAGAGATCAAAGAGTGTGATCAATCTTGAAACTGAGCCGGGTTCCAAAGCATATAGACTCTATGATCTAGTCGCATGGAAGGTGATGGTTAGTAGAGATGTGATTTTCGATGAGAAGAAATCTTGGGATTGGACGTCTACAACCAACCAAGCTGATTGTGAACCTAGTATGCTTAAGCTTCCACATGAGGGTGATATAGAAGAAGATAATGATCAAGGTGAGGATCATGAACAAGAAGCTATAAACCAAGATGAGGAAGAAGAAGAAGATACAAATGACAATGCAAACCAAGACGGTGGTGGTCAACCATTGACGACTAGACACGGCCGCACCTTAACAAAACCAAGGTATCTCGATGATTATGTGTTACTTGCAGATCAAGAAAGTGCAATGCTGTTGCTCACAGTAGATGGCGAGCCAGAGAACTATCTTGAAGCTGAACACGTAAGAGAATGGGTTGAAGCTATGGTGGCTGATTTGGATTCTATCACAAGAAACAAGACATGGGAGCTTGTGGATAGACCGGCGGGAGTGAAACCTATAGGGTTAAAGTGGATCTACAAGATCAAGAGAAAAGCGGATGGTACGGTGAACAAGTATAAGGCGAGACTTGTGGCAAAAGGCTATGTACAAAGGCAAGGAATAGATTTCGATGAAGTGTTTGCACCAGTGGCACGTCTCGAAACTATACGGCTCTTAATAGCCCTAACAGCAACAAACGGATGGGAGATTCATCATCTGGACGTGAAGACCGCTTTCTTGAATGGAATCTAAAGGAGACAGTGTATGTGACACAACCCGAAGGTTTTGAAAAGAAAGGAGAAGAGGAACGAGTTTATGTGTTACACAAGGCCTTGTATGGGTTACGCCAAGCACCAAGAGCCTGGAATGTGAAACTCGATCAAGTTCTCAAGGAGATGAGATTCAGGAAGTGCACGAAGGAGCCATCAGTGTACCACAAAAACAAAGAAGGAGACTTCTTGTTGATAGCCATTTACGTTGATGATCTATTTGTGACAGGAACTTCGCTTAAGGTGATTAAGCAATTCAAGGAAGAGATGTCAAAGAAGTTCGAGATGTCAGATCTAGGAAAGCTAACGTATTACCTTGGCATAGAAGTGATTCAAGGAGCAGACAGAATCAGAATAAAACAAGAAAGGTATGCTCAAGGAATCATGTGTGACACAAAGATGGAAGCGTGTAACACGACCCATGTACCAATGGAGTCGACTTTGAAAATCTCAAAAGCTGAAGATGAATCAGAGATAAATTCTACGGATTTCAGAAGAATCATAGGATGTTTGAGGTATCTGCTTCACACAAGACCTGACTTGTGTTACGCAGTGGGCGTACTGAGTAGATACATGCACAATTCGAGAGACTCTCATGGACAAGCCATCAAACACATATTGCGGTATGTAAAAGGAACAACAAACTTTGGTTTGTTCTTCAAGAGAGATGGGTCAAGGAGTGTCGTTGGTTAAAGTGACAGCAGTCACAACATTGATGTCGATGACGGGAGGAGCACGTCAGGACATGCATTCTATTACGGTTCATCACTGGTTACTTGGACATCGCAGAAGCAGCAAACGGTTGCATTGTCATCATGCGAAGCAGAGTTCATGGCAGCAACGGAAGCAGCAAAGCAAGCTATATGGATCAAGGAGTTGTTGAGTGAGATACTAAGTGAAGAAGGCGAGAGAGTCAGACTTAGGATCGACAACAAATCAGCCATTGCTCTAACGAAGAATCCGGTTTTCCATGGAAGAAGTAAGCACATACTTTCAAGATATCATTTCATTCGAGAGTGTGTGGAGAATGGGCAAATCGAAGTTGAGCATGTGCCAGGTGTTGAGCAGAAGGCCGACATCTTAACCAAGCCATTAGCAAGGATTAAGTTCAAGCAAATGAGGAGCCTAATCGGAGTTCAAGAAATTGGTCTCCCTAATTCAAGTTGGAATTAAGGGGGTGATTGTTGGGTAATTCCAAGCTTGTGGAAACTTAACATATTATTAGATGTTTAATATGTTAAGAGTTAAACACAAAAAAGAAATCTAGAATAGGAAAAGGAAGTTTTCTATTAGATTAGGTTTGTGTTTTCCATATCCCACATGTTAAAGGGAATTGTCTTTCACTATAAATATAGGTCTCATGGAGAGGTGTTCAATAAGAGATCTAAGAGAAACATTGAGAGCTTTAATTTTGAGTAGTTTCTAAAGCAATAAGAAAAGTGTTTTTATTATCCTTTGTTCTAAGAGATCCTTCAAACATAATGACAATTGTTATCATACTTTTATGTTAGTCAAGGGATTAAGTCATAATAACGATAATTTATATGCTATTGATTTTGAAAGTTTTTTTTTTGGAAAGTTGATTTTGAAAGCCATGAACAAGAATTTTACTCCCATTTAGCGAATAGAGAGAAAACATAATTCAACAATTCTTTCATGTTCTATTTGATTTTGTTTTTTTTTTCTTCATTTGAGATTACTCACAAATTTTTGGTCAGATAGACTTTTTCTTCTGTGTTCGAAAATATAAATGGAAAAAATGATTGTTGGCTACATTAAATAGTGAACACCATATGAATAGCCATGCAGACTAAACTAATGTATATATAGCTACACGAAGTATATGTTATGCAATGACAACATCCATCAACTTCATGATGTTATGTGGTTAACATCACTATCTTAATTTTATTAATCCAAAAAATGACATGGATGTCAGAGATATTAACTAATCTTAATTCCCCCGTTAATCAGTTTAAATCTAACTCATCCAATCATAATGTAACTAAAATTTGACTCATTACGACAAAAGAGAAAATTAGAGAAATTAGCTACATTACACTCTGGTGGATCAGATTTTAATTGATGAATGGGAAAACTAAACGTATTTAACGACTCAGAAGTCCACGTCATTGTTTTTATTATTGAAATTAAGTTTGTGATGTTAAGTACATAACATCATTAAGTTGAGCGATGTTGTCATGCATAACATATACTTTGTGTAGCTATATATACATTAATTTAGTTTTCATGGCTTAACATATGATTCTCAATACTTTATGTATCAACAATCATTTTTCCAAAAACAAATACAGCAATTGTATCCTATATTATAATCCGTATAAAACAATCACACAACAAGGCATTCAAAAAACGGGAAATTGGATGTAATAACCAAAAAAGATTATAATTTATTAGTTAACTAAAAGATTGGACCATAATATTCAACATGTTTTAGCTAGGACTGCGAGGTCTTTTTGTAGAGATATTTGTTTCAGTCGTTGTTCTATTCGATTTCGGTTACCAAAACCACCTCAAGTTTGAGTAATAGAATAACAATTCATTGTCAAAAAAAAACTAGCTGGTGTGACATCCTTCTATTATTTCTTTCTACTTTTCTTTTATCTCTTCATCTTCCTCTCTTTAGATATCTAATTCTCTTGATATCCACGAACAAATAAATCTTCGGTCACCCCACCTCAATCACCTCCACCTATACAATCGGCACCTCCATTGCTCAAATATAGTCCATAGTGAGTTATTTTGCAAATTCAGAGGTGCATTCATAGAATGTATTGAATCCACAAAGAATCAAGATCACTTTGTAGATATCAGTTTTCGAATTAATATAAACTGAAAAATGTAATGCAAATAAAGGAGAAATAAAAGCTGTTGCAAGTTCAATTTGGAAACATGCTAAACTTAGGGATATTCTCAGGTAAATTAGTATTGCAGGTCAGATGAATTGCTAAGGGTTTATTTAAAAATATCCTTGAATTCAATTCAAAATATTCAAATGAATCCAACTTCGTTGCAGAGATTATCTATGTCTAGATCCTAGAATTCCAAATTTCTTTGCAAATTAAGTATTCCGACAAGCATTAAACACATGTTTGATAAACTCACAAAATCCCTAAATGAATTTTCATGCAATTAGATATTTTGCTCCTTTAAGATTAAGTCAGGAAATCAATAACAATTTCATGTCTACCAATTATCCTAAGATCTAACTTCCATGTTGTCAATCTAGAACTAGCGTTAAGTTCAATCAAGATGAAAAACTATAAGATTACCCTAACAATCTGTCTAATCTAACAGTCCATCCTTAACCTTTGAAGAACACTAAATCTAACAAGCATATTACTTAGACATGATTAATAAAACATAAATTATTGATTGAATAAATTGCATTAAGAAATCAAAAAAGGAAATAAAGGAGTTTGAAACTTCTCTCTATGAGATTTTATTTGTCTCTCCAAAAACCTTCACTAATCTCTCTCCCCAAGTCTGAATAGTGTTACAATAACTTCTAAAAACCTAATTATAGTCTAAAAACAAAAAGGACTTGTTTGTAAATAAGTGAACCTTTGGGCCATTCTTCACTTTCTTGAAACTTGGCAAAAACTCATGGAGAATTCTTGTTCACGAATATGACTTTCACCCCAACCAATTGTAAGCCACATCAATTAGTACAAAGTTTAGAAGGTACTTCCATGTATTCGATCTCTTCTTAGCAACCTAACCATTTTAGTCACATAAGAGATAACCAAATTCACCTTACTGACCTCATTTAAGGATATAAGTGATCACTGAGTGAATACAGATACAAACACATGGACTTTTTTTTTCCTCTCCCCTTTCTCACATCACTAAAGTCGATTCTGCCTACTTTGCAAGGTATCACTTTATTATATGTTTTGTCGACTGAGTTTATTAGACATGATTCATGAGATACAATTACTTATGGGGGTACCTGATATGCTCAAATTTACCTTAAGAGCAACTCCACAATTCAGAGGTCGGTTGCAGTACTTAGATATTGAATCCACATGGACTATGGTCACACAATAAACTTATGGTTTTTGGGTTAAGCTAGATCAAAAATGGAAACAAGTAAATCAAACAGTAATCAAATGGTTTGGGAGACGATAAGGAAAAGCACTAGATTTATGGATATAAAATAAACAATCAAAACTAAAATCAATAGATTCTATAAGTTTTCCTAAGAACAATTTTAGAACTCTAATTCAATTGTAAGTTAAGCAAATCTCGCTGCAAAAACTATCATATGTCTAGATCCTATAAAACAACCACTCTTTGCGTATTAATTAACCAAACAAGCATTAATATCCATTTCAATATGGTCACTAATCCCTAGACTAAATCTCTCTACGAATAGGTATTTAGCTCAACATGATTCAATTCAGGTAATCAATAACACTCTTGTGTCTATCAACTATGCTAGGATCAAGCTTCTAGTTAGTTACTCTAGAGACATGCATATATATCAATCTTGGTGAAGAATGTGATTAGATCACCCAAGAAGTTATATAAATTAACAATTCTTCATAAAGCATAAAAATCCCTAAATCTAACAAGTTGTTCACTCAAACATAATCATAGAAAACATAATCATAAACTAAATATTATGCACATATATATATATATATATATATATATATATATATATATATATATATATATATATATATATATATATATAAAGATAGAAACACTGGAGTTCCAATCAATCTCTGAAGGAGTTCTAACCTTCTCTTTAAATCTCTTTAAGCGTCAAATAAAGCGTAGCCTAAAAATTGACTGAGAAATAGTAAATATAGGGTAAACAAGATCATCGGTCTTTTTTCAAATAGAGAAACTTCTGGACCAAAGTGCAATTCCTAAAACTTCTGTTGGTTTGCTCGGATATAAAGGGTGTCGATTGAAAGCAAGGGTGGTGTCGCTCGACACCATCACCAAATATCGATTCCAACTCCAGCTTTTTAGCATTACTTCTCTTGATGCTCCAAATGGCTCTATAATCCTCAATATGCTCCAAAACTTACTTGAACCTGCAAAGACTCTAAAACAGACTCAAAATATAAATAATAGACTCTAACACCTTACTTCTACCATGGTAAAAATCTATAAAACCCAATGTATATCAACTCCCATAGACTCATCATTTGCGTTCCCTCAAGAAAAACATAGAATGAACCAGTGGAAGAGGTTTGAAAATGTGGGAACTCACCTTTTCTTTCGAACTACCACTGTCACCTCTACAATGTTGCAAGCCACACCAAATAATACCAACTTTAGAAGGTACTTCCATGTACTCAACCTCATCTAAGCAATTTGACCATTCAGGCCACAGCTCACCATATACCATCTAACATACCCCTCCACTGACCTCATTTAATAGTCTAGTATGCAGGCTCATCTTGAGAGTATCGATCAAAGGAAACATAGGTTTCTGGACATACAAGCAGTCTTCTCTAGTTCATTTCCTTTCCTCTCTCTCTCTCTCTCTCTCTCTCTCTCTCTCTCTCTCTCTCTCTCTCTCTCTCTCTCTCTCTCTCTCTCTCTGTTTTCGCTTCACTCAGTCGATGTCTTCCTTCTTTGAAGGGTATTATTTTATTTAGTAATCGACTGAGACTTTTGGAAAACCTTCCATGAATCAAGTTCAAATGGTGTCTGCCACTAGCTTATGTTCCACTTCTTTTTGACGTATATCTCCTATCAAAAAAAATTTACTCTAAAAGGGAGAGAAAGGGAAACAAGAATCACACATACTTGCCTTCAATACCTTAAAGAGGAATCTGATCGAGTGTATAGTAGGCTTCTGATATACCACGGATTTACCAGTTTTCACCAATGGTATATGTAATTTTTAAATACTATTATATATGTTTAGAGTCTATTTTAAAGTGTTTTCAGGTCTAGGTATGTTCTAGAGCAATTTGAAGATTATGGAGCATTCTAGAGCTTAATGATGAAAAAAACTCGTAGCTGCTGAAGAATCAGAAGTCAAAGTTGAGATTTGAGATGTATGTCGATCGACAACACCCTGTTGGTATATATTGACACTAACGCGAGTGAATGAACCGACTTGTTCTTGACCAACTTGAAGCCCAAGTCCCACGTAATTACAAGACTTCCCCTAGACGACCTAATACCTATTTATTTATATGCTTTGCTATTTTAGAGAAAAAGAGAGAGACAAAAGAAGCTTTTATATTATTCTAGGGTTTTTAGTAGTTTTTGAGAGAAGATCAGGACTCCTTTCGAGATATGTATTGGAACTCTATTGTTTTCTTACCTTATTTTATTTATGCATTCTATTCATATATCTATTATGATTTGCAAGATTATGTTTGAGTATTATTCTTTGTTTGACCTAGGGTTTTATTAGGGTTTATATGTATTGCTAATTATAGATCTGAAATGTAAATCCGTATGGATCCTTCATCATAATTGATCTTAATGCTTGTGTTCTAGAGTAGCTAACCAGAACCCTGAACTTAAGGTATAAATAAATACAACGGTAGGATCTATATCTGATAATAATTATGTTCAGTTAGGTTGTTACACGCATGTCGAAAGCTGGTCTAAATTAACTTAGTGAACTTATCGATTAGAATGATAATGCTTGTACAAGGTAGTATCGATCGATACTCTTACCATAGTATCAATCAACACTCATGTTTTGCTCGCATGTCGAAAGCAACACCAAAGACTTAGTCATCTGATTAGACTAACAACGACAGTTGGATATCTTGCTTTAGTATTCGAGTTATAGAACGGTTTACCACATACCCTTTGCATCTATATAACAATACTATGATCTGAAACCCTATATCTAGCCATTCATTCTCATAAGTTTACAAGCCAACTCTTGATTGATTTCTACTGCTTACTGCTTTACAATTACTTGCCTAGCTTAATATTTACATTATAAATCTATTGTGTGCCCATGCGCCCTGTGGATTTGATTCCTAGTACTACAACTGATCCTTTTATTTGAGAGATTAAAGTTACTTATAGAGTAATTTGAGTGATATTTGTTGGGGTCAAAAAAGATTATCTCAAAATCAACGGCTAAAATTTCTTTTATGTACGAAAGCCTTCTCGTAACCAATCTCGACAAAAGTTCTCGAGCATGGGACTCGAGAAAAAGAAGAACGAGACCAAACACACGGTCTCACTTGCCCGATCAGTGAGTTGTATCGGACAAGCAATCCAACTCGCCTTTTCGGCGATTTTGACCAAACACACATTCCAACTCGCCCCTTCGACGAGTTGGACCGGGCAAGATGGTCAAATTTCCCATTCGGCGAGTTGGACCAAGCAAGATGGTCAACTTGCCCATTTGGCGAGTTGTACCGAACATAAACCAAATTTTATACCTTCCATTGAATATCGACATAAAAAGGAAAATTTCCGTGAAGCGATAAACTCGACCTATGGGTAAAAAAGGGAAGAGGATCGACCTAGAAGGCATATATAAGGAGAGCTAAAGCTAAGGGTAAAGGGGATCCAAAATATTTAGACCTACAATAACTCTGCTAGCTTAGAAGAACTTAGAATATAGGCGGCTGCGTACTCAAAACTTTATTTAGATTCTTCTCCATTTTCTTTCTAAGATTCTCTTTCTTAGCTAGATTCTACTCTTTTTGTTTATCGAAAAATCTTGTAGCTTTGTTTTTATTAATCAATAAAACGCCTTTGCGAAACTTACTATCGATATTTTATTATCTCTTTCTTCTTTGCTTTCGTGTGTTTACACAGATATTCTGGGACCTCTGAGAAAGTCTTGTTCTCTTGGATTTTCCTAATTTACGGAAATTGATAGTGTGAATTTCGGTTCCCACAGTTTAGCGCTAGAAGGAGGGGGTTCGGATTCTCTAACTCAAAAATCATCGACCGACTCAGAAACGATATGCCTAATCAAATAGGCGGCGATGTCATCTTCTTCAAGGAGAGAGAAACGACCGACTCGGTCAAACCTCTCAACGATATCCTTGTTATCGAGCTAACTATCCAGGATATTGATCTCACAAGGATATTGGTCGACACCAAAAGCTCGGCCGATATCATGTTCAAAACACCCTTGAGAGAATGGAAATCAATCAATCCAAAATCGCGGAAAACCCAAGACGGATAGTAGGACTCTCAGGGGAGGTGGCGTGATGGTGTTTTTATGTTCTAACATGGTATAAATATCCCAAACAAATAACTGTCAAATTAACCCTTAATCCTAACACACAAAATAATATTCTTGTCAAGAGAGATCTTGTGTAGTACTTAGGGATCAAATCCACAAAGAAAAATGGCACGCAATAGATTCTTATTTCTAAAAAATAAGCTAGGTAAATATATATATTGATAACAAGTAATCAGGTCAAGAAAATATTCCTTATTAGAAGGTATAGATACAATATGGAAATATGCTAATAATGTAAATATGGAAATAATGTAAATATGGAAATATGCTAATATATTAACTAGATACAAATGTAAATATGATAGATCTAGGTTTTTAGGCAAGTGGATTATAGAAGATAGAAGTTAAGAGCATTTAATCATGGAACTCGATATCTAATGTAAAAGACACCAGCTCTCGCATGTGAGTCTAATCTATTGACTAAGGGGTTGATTGGAAAAGGCTGTGGCTTTATGTTTTTTGCTCTAGAAATTAGGCTGTAAGTTTTTTGGATGTGGCTTTATTTTTTTGCTGTAGATTTTTTTTCAAAGGCAATCGAAAGCACTAAATAAAAGCTGTAGAAAAATTGATTTCCAAAGCTAACATATTTCTTTTTTTAAGTTTTTTGCTGTAGCTTTATTTTTAAGGTCTAAGGCATGATTGCTTTATGAAAACGGCTTTAGAAAGAAAAATGGCTTTCTACAGCATCTAGAGCACTTGCCAATCATCCCCTAAGTCCAATGTCTCAGCTCTCGTTTATTGACACGGAATGACCATCGATCGATGGCAATGATCATGTGTCGATTGATGGTTTCTTGAGTCAAGCTTTATGACATAATTCGATAAGTTCACTAGATTAACTAAATCAACCCTCGTTTGTTTCTAGTAACCTAGCTCAACAGAATAAATTTTGGTAGTAGACATGCTCTCGCTTGCGCACAACTTTCCTATTATCAGGGTACTAGTTAGCTACTCTAGAACACAAGCAATAAACACAATTTTATTAATAGATCCAATAATGACCTTAACAATTCTATTGTTTGGCTAATCCATCAGTACCATTAATAAACCCTAAATATAGTTGATAACTACTCAGACATAATTAAAGTAAGAATAATAATATGAATATAATGCATAGATAAAATATTAGGGTTTCAATACAAATTTCCCTAAGGAGTTATGAATCTTCTCCATAAATAAATCCTA
>CAJHQQ010006171.1:0-11158 GCA_905132885.1 Moricandia moricandioides | reverse complement strand
TCCACACCTATGGCATACTCATCTTGTGCTGGGGTTAATTCATTCCCTCGCCCGCCATTTCCCGACCATACAGTGTTCTGGACTCTATCTCGGCATTATCTTCACCAAACTCGCCTCACCACGCCTAATACTTGAACCCAAGCCATGTCTATACCACCTACCCTTGACCGTGCTGAATTAGAAGGACTGGTTCGCCTCACCATCAACATTAGCTGCCTCAGTAATGTGTATCCTGGAAGTCTCATATCCATGTTTCATTGTAGTCCATTGTCTTTCTCATGCAAACAAACATGATATAAGACCATAATTGTAACCTTTTCTCTATACTGTGTTGAGCAACCAACACTGCTTGTGAACGTGGAAAAGTTTCTCTAACATCCTTTTCCGTAATCTTTTCCCACACGTTTCAATTCTTGAACTATCTTAAACAGCGATATTTACTCATCCACAACTATGTTCTGGGATCTGAATTGTGTCCAATAACGCAGCTCTGTAGATCACAGATCTTTTTATCATAATTCTCTTTCAGACTTTTTTCCAGGAGTCGATAATTTTCGACTGTCAATACTATCCTTAACTCTCGGCCAATATGCCTTAATATAAGATGGCTCTGTATGCTATCCTTTCACTAACGATTCATTATCGTCCACAATACTTTCGTTTTTTAAACTATTTTCGAAAACTTTTAATAGATTTTATTAAATTATAAATACATATTGATGTATATTATATGTATATATAATTAATATTTATATATTCGGGTATCCGTTCGGTTTTCGGTTTTCGGATATAAAAATATAGAAATCATTCGGATATTTGAAAGTTTCGATTTGGTTCTTTATTTGAGTATTTCGTTCGGTTTTTCGGTTCGAGTTATTTTGCCCAGCCAAAGAAGTCAGAAACTGACGTTGGGTGTAACTAACTCAAAAAATTATTGGAATGTCATCTGGTAATTATGGTTGGGGCTTATCAGAGCATTTATCCCTAGAGAGGCAGTTTAGTATGGAAAGGATCGAATTGTCCAAAGAGAAGAATCTCAACATTCTTCTTAATTCAGTGTTTGTAGACTATCTCAATTTCTAGGGTTCTTCTCTGTGGTCCAATCCAAATGGAAACTATTTACCGTCACCGGCGAACTTCGACAACGGCAACGAAAACGGCGAAACCAGCGACGCCGGAAAATGGTCAACGATCTGATCTTGCACTTCTTAAGACAAGGTTCGTCTCTCGCGAGGGGATCGACGGAGGAAAGTGGAAGGTGAAGAATTGCCGACGGAGCTTAACACGATTAACAGCGCAGGCGGGTTTCTGATTGTCTCTCCCGATAAGCTTTCCCGTAAAGTACACCAACACGAATCTGCACGGCCACGACGTTGGCGTTGTTCAAGCTAATAAACATGCTCCCTTCAAATGCCTTACTTACTACTTCGAGATTTTTGTTAAGGATGCTGGCGTTAAAGGGCAAATCGCGATTGGTTTCAACTAAAGAGAGCTTCAAAATGCGCAGACAACCCGGGTACGATTCTTGTTTCTTTGATGAGCTTCAAAATGGAGTGCTTGGTTGTGAAAAGTTAAGGTTAAACCAAATGCTACTCTTTGTTTGAATATGCTTCTTGACTTGATTGAAATATTAGATTCTTAATTACTTACGAAAAAGGATGATGGTGCCTTTGAGAGAAGGGTGACTTGCGTAGTTTTTAGCTTGTAGCTTGATCTCTTGTTGCATTTTAGTGATGGCTTACCATAGAGTTTGAGCTTATGTGTTGTTTATTTTGTAATGGTAGATGGGAAGTGAACAGCTGTGGCTATCACGGGGATGATGGATATCTCTATCGAGGAAAGGGAATTGGTGAAGCCTTTGGTCCAACTTATACGACTGGTGATACCGTTGGCGGTGGTATAAACTATGGTTCGCAGGAATTCTTTTTCACGTAAGAGCACAACTGCGTCCATTTCCCTCCTGTCTTCTGATATTTTCTGTTGGCGTTATCTTCTTTTTTTTTTTTTGTTGACTTCTTTGATGCCAGTAAAAAACGGAGCTCTTGTTGGGAAAATCCCTAAGGACATAAAGGGTCATCTATTCCCCACTGTAGCTGTACATAGCCAAAATGAGGAGTATGTTCTCAGTTTCTCTCTCAGGATCAATACCAATGCTGTTGTATATCTCCTCTGTTGTCTGTGTGCATGTTGAGTTCCACAGTAATGCGATGCATGTGTTTCCAAATTTTGCAGGGTCTCTGTCAATTTTGGGAAAACAAAAGTTTGCTTTCGATGTTAAAGTAAGAAAAAGTCCTTTTAAAGAAATCTTGCAAAGTAGAGTTGTAGGTCATGCTTGAGACTGGGGTTACGAAATCTAAGGCAGTTGTCCGCTTGGTTTGCCTTGCGCTTATATATTACGGCACCATCTGCTGTTCCTGTGTGATTAAACCCTAACCACTTAGGCAATCGAACTATACATCTATATAATCCTTAAATACTGAAATAGAACATGCAAGTTTATGTCTTGACTTCCCTCCCCTTTCTCTCACTCTCTGAACTACATATATGTTTGAGATTAATTTTTTTGAGGCTCCCTTTTTCTGTATTATTAGGGATATGAAACATCAGAGAGGAATAAGCAACAAATGGCTATAGATAAAATATCCATTCCTCCAAATATCGGTTATGCGTGAGTAGACTACTTTTTTAAAACTTAGTTGTATTTCTTGGTGAATGTTCCTCTCGTTCTGGACAGTGAATCGCTGACAAGTTTTCTTCTTTATATAAATTTTTTTTCTTTATTATTAGGCTTGTAAAATCCTACCTGCTTCACTATGGGTATGAGGAGACACTTAATGCTTTCAACGTTGCTACTGAAACTACAATTCCTCCAATCTATATAGCTGAAGAGAATGCTATAAGATGAGGATGATTCATCATATGCTTTGCATCAGAGAAAGACTCTTAGACAGGTATAGAACTAGTTCTACAGCGCATAAAATTTTACTGGTTACAATTTTACAAAACGACCTGCTAAATTTACTACTCTTTAGCTATCTGGCACTTTTTGGTTCCTATTCAGATACTACTGCTTCGTTTGGTTAGTTTGACTGATCTGTACTATCTCTCGTAAAGCTTGTCAGGAATGGTAACGTTGATGTTGCTCTGGCTAAACTACGAGATTGCTATCCCCAAATTGTACAGGTGAACTGAGATTCCTGTCATACCGTTTGTTTACTATTGAAAGTCTAAGCTTGTTGTACTTTCTACAGGACGAAAAAGCTGTAGTTTGTTTCCTCCTTCACTGTCAAAAGTTTATTGAATTAGTACGGGTTACGCTCTTCATTCCTTATCCATTTATGCTTCAAGTTGTTAATACTTGTTTAGAGAGTTTTTCTGTCCCTCGTATAAAATGAAATTTATGTTCTGTGATGGATATGGTCCTTACCGTACAAAACTAGCTGCTTGTACTGTGATAATAATGTTGGCGTTAAACTGATACGTTCCTTGAGTCAGCTAGAGGCAAAAGAAGTCAAGAGAGGAGCTTGATAAAGATGAGAGAAATATTGAAGAAGTCAATACCTCTGCTGACCGAAGATATTTGGCTAGGAATACAAAGACTCTGATGGTCTTAGAGGCTTTACCTAGACCATCAGAGTCTTTGCTTTCCTTTCCACATCATCTTCGGTAAACAGAGGTATTGACTTCTTCTATATTTCTCTCATCTTATCAAGCTCTTCTCTTGACTTCTTTTATCTGTAACTGAATTTAAGGAACATATCATAAACATTAACAAAAAGAAAAAGAAAGCACTTCTGGCATGTTTTCAGAGTCTAAAGAAATATTACCCTGGGAAACGTTTTACATAGACGGTAGATGCCATGTTTATTGCGTGAAGTAGTTCAATAAACTTCGACAAAAGATGTGTGGAATCTCTTCTCCGAGTTTTAACTCTTTATAACATTTTGAGTTTGTTTCCTATATTATTATTTTTCGTCCAGTTTTTAGATCCATGGTGGTGGGACTATTTCTCTAACTATGGTTCTGGCAAATCATGGAATAAGCGCAGGTGGGAAAACTTGAAGAAGGTGTGAAGTATGGCAGGCTCGAGTTAGCTAAATTTGTTGGGTTAACCGGATATCAAGATATAGTCGAGGTACCATTGACTCTAACTTTATACCCTTTTCTCTTATAAGCAAGATCTGGTTCAAATGCTGAGACTCTCTATGTTACTGATATCTTACGAACTCAATTTCCATGTTAATTTATTCAGGACTGCTTTGCTTTGCTCGTTCTATCGAAAGCCTGAGGAATCATCTGTTGGGTACTTCCTAGAAGACACGCAGAGGGAACTAGTAGCTGATGCAGTAAATGCAGCGATTCTGTTAACAAATCCAAACAAGAAAGATGTGCGAAGAGGCTGTCACTTGCATTCCCATCTTGGGATGCTGCTCAGACAGCTAGCTGTGTGCTGTTTGGAAAGGCGGTCACTGAATGGAGACCAAGGTGAAACATTCCGACTTCACCATGTTCTTAACAACAACAGTACAAGATAAAACCGGTTTAGCCTTGTTGAATTTTCTTTTGAAAACTCTGGTTTGTTTGGTTGTTTTCATCATATGTGGCTTTTGTTCATACCTGTGTGATATTATGTTGAATTTGCCCATTTTGCAAAAAAGGTTAAAAATTGAACTTGAATTTATCTTTCCCAAAGGTTTAGATGGTTCAGACTAAGTTTGTTTAACATTCATGCTTCTGATTTTTCTTCCTTTTTCTTTCTGAAGACTAAACCAACGACGATTGAGTGTTTGAGTTTCTACATTTGACTATTATAGTAAATCGTTAAAATTGGTACTTTAAAACTTTGACTTGAGAAATGTTACGCCAATGGACCTTTTGAGGGTCTCGTGGTCATTGCTTTGACAACGGATTTCATTGTTTTGGCAGTCTGTTGGGAACTTGTTTGCCGAGGTATATTAAGCTAATGTTCATGATCTGAATTCGAAGCAAAACCTGACACGTCAGGTCTACACATAAGTAAGGAGTTGTTGTCCTTGTTAAGGGGAGCTCGAGGTGAACACTAGATATTAAGCATTCATAGAAGGACCTAAGAAAGGTCTCATCTCGTTCGGTGTGGCCTGGATTGTGGAAAAGTTGCTGAGGAAGACTGATAGATTTTAGTAGATCTAACTCCTTGAAATGTAAAAGAATAGTGTTTATTTATAAAACAAAGCTTAAATGTTCGATTCGTTTCACAATCTCATCACGATTGCTCAACTCATCTATGATCTCATAACGATCACCAAGTAAATACTCATCTCATCTTTAGACTCGACAAACAAGCATAAAACCCATATAAATCTCTCTCCTTCTTATTTAAACAATTTCATTTCTAAGACTCTCCTTATTCATCTGTAAATGCAAACCCTCTGAGAATATCCACGTCTTTGCTTCCTTCAGTATTCTTCTCAAACCCTCTAGTTGATTCACAGTCTCTGCTTCCCTCCATAAACTTCACTTCATCCACGGATAGTTCTTCATTAATTCCCTTCAGCTCTTTACTTAACCCCCCTTTTGTCCTCTGCCTCACGTAAACCTTCTTAAACCTATCAATACTTCCTCCAAGAAAATCAAGCTTGCCCTCAAGCTTGTAATCTGGAAACTGCAATATGAAAGCTTGATAAGGCATCCACGAATTCTCAACATCCGAAATATTCTCCCATTTAACCAACAACTCTAACATCCCCCTTGAGGATTATAACGTTTATCCACCACGTCAACAGGAACTGGAAGTGATTTCTCAGTACCAGGACAAACTAAAGGCAATTCAGAAACGTGATCCTGACTTCCCAAAGCACGCTTAAGCTGTGAAACATGGAACACCGGATGCACTCGCGAACTCACCGGTAAACTAACTTGTACGTCGTAGCTCCAATTCGTGCCAACACACGGTATGGTCCATAAAAACGGGATGCTAGCTTAGGACAAAAACGTTTCACCACCGATTGTTGATGATACGGATGCAACTTCAGATAAACCAAATCACCAATAGCAAACTCAACATGACGGCGATGCTTATCAGCGTGTAACTTCATAACCTATTGAGCATGCGCCAAAGTTTCTTTCAACTTCTGAATCATCTCATCGCGAGCAAGAAGAGACTGCTCCAAGATAAAATTACTTGTGGAGCCAGGTTCGAAAGGAAGTGATGAACCCCTGCAAAGGAGATCCTTTGTCCCTGATTCTTTTGAAGGAAGATCTGATGGTTTTGAGAGAGATCTGAGTTGATTTTGTTGATGATGGATGGATTGATTGGATGATCTTCAGAAATGATCTATGAACTGATTAGATCTTGTGTAGATGTGTCTAAGATCAAGAGACTGAACTTTGTTTGTGATCAAAGACAAGTTTTGCTTGCAGAGAATGAACTCCTAGCAATCAGTGTTCATGGATGAACAACGAATTCACAGATTTAGAGAGAATTTTGATAAAAAGGTGAATCAATCTTATTCTGGTCGTCTCTCCCTTTATATAGGAGTTACAAGTTGTAGAAATGAAAAGACAAAGTGTAGAAATCAAGAAATTCAGAAACTAGGAATGTAGACTTGATTTTGGACCAGAATAAGTGTTTTGTTGAATGTCTCTTTGCCTGACCACGTCCTTGAATTTCTTGCCGACTCCCTCTTGGTATTCTTGGTGAGAATGGGCTTGAAATGGACTGAAGAAAAAGCTGGTCGAATTTGGCATGAAACAGGCCCATAGTGAGTTTGTTATGACTTCTTCTTGGGCTGAAATCACTTCTCATTGGGCCTCTGGATCTAAAACGTGGCCATAAGCTTTCTTGGACATCTTGGAACGTAATACTGATTTAGGCTTCATAGAATAATGTATTGGTTCACCAAGGAGGAACAAGAACTTCATTAGATCATCAGGTGGCCTCCATGAACCGATATGACCGAGAAAGTCAATTCATTGATCATCTCTTGTAACCCCACAAACTGGACTGGTTTTGGCTTTACTAGAATACTCCTCTTGGTCAGTTGATGGAATGAGGTAGTATCCAAACTCCCCTTTGAGATCTGATTGGTCTTTCTCCATCTCAAGCTTCTTCAAGGTCCAACTCGGATAGTTTTGATTGATTGCACAACTGGGCAGGGTTACATCAGGAAGCAACACCGGAGGTTCCCCTACCGTACACCACTTGAAAAGGAGATGTCTGTAGAGATTTATGGTAGGAGGTATTATACCAATACTCTGACCACGACAGATAGGAACTCCAAGTGCGTGGATGCTTAGACGCAAAAAAACCAAGGTAGGTTTCCAAACAACGATTTAAAACCTCCGTTTGTCCGTCCGTTTGAGGGTGAAAAGCCGTATTATACTTCAACTTAGTACCGCCAACTTAAAAGCATATGTACAAAATGAGCTCAAAAAGATGCGATCTCGATCAGATGTGATACTCGTGGAAACCCATGAAGACGCACGACCTCCTTGACAAAACACTTGGCCACATCCAAAGAAGTGAAAGGATGATGAAGACCCAGAAAATGACCATATTTACTCAGTCTGTCCACCACGACTAACACCACATTGATCCCCTGAGACATGGGTAAACCTTCAATGAAATCCATATTAATATCTTCCCAAATCCTGTTTGGAATTGGTAACGGTTGGAGCAACCCTGCCGGTGAAAAGGTGGATTACTTGTGCACTTGACAAACCGAACAATTTGCCACATACTCATGCATTGTCTTGTACATGGCTTTCCAATACAACGTACGTTGAATCCTCTTCAATGTCTTCAAGACTCCTGAACGCCCACCTTCCTTGCCCTCATGACATTCACTCAAAATCACAAGAATAAACACAGAGCAAGAAGGGATCACCACACGATTTCTATACCAAAGTTGACCATCCACCACCTTCAACTTAGCTGACACCACAGACCATGTCTGAAGCTTCCCAATCATCTCCTGAATACCAGAATCTGCTTTAATCTCAATATCCAAGTCTTGCCACTGTAACACCGAAGGAATTGTCACTGCTAATAACAAAGCTGACACTAACATACAGCGAGAAAGGCCGTCGGCTGCTTTATTCTCACATCCAGGTTTGTATGAATATCAAAACTGAATCCCAATAGCCTAGTCAACCACTTCTGATATTCAAGATTAACTTCCTTTTGTTCTTCAAACTACGGTGATCAGTACGCACCTCAAACTTCCTACCCATCAGATAATGCTTCCACTTCCTTACCGCCATAACAATGGCTATAAGCTCGCGCTCATAAGCCGACTTCAGCTGCTCTCTAAATGTCGAAGCATGACTGAAATAAGCAATAGGTTGTTTATTTTACATCAGCACAGCACCAACTCCCAACCCCGATGCATCAGATTCTAACACAAAAACCTGATCAAACTTCGGCAAAGCTAAAACCGGTGCTTGGACCATTGCAAGTTTCAACTTCTGGAAAGCAGACTGAGCTTCTGCCGTCCATTGAAACTGATCTTTCTTTTTTGAGAAGAGATGTCAAAGGCCGGGCCAGCACATCATAATCCCAGATAAACCGTCGATAATACCTTGTAAACCCTAGAAACCCACGCAACTGCTTCACGTTCACTGGAGTAGGCCAGTTATTCATAGCTACAGTTTTAGAAGCATCCGTAGCCACCCCCATTTCGAATATAATGTGACCAAGATACTCAACTTGGGACACCCCAAAAGAACACTTCTTCTGATTGGCAAACAAACGCTACTCACGAAGGACGAGCATGACCTGTTGCAAGTGGCTTAAATGCTCCTCCATACTCCCACTGAAAACCAAGATATCATCAAAGAACACCAAGACAAACTCGCGCAAAAAAGGCCTAAAGATCATGTTCATCAAAGCTTGAAAAGTTGCAGGAGAATTAGTCAATCCAAAAGGCATAACTAGAAATTCATAATGACACTCCAAGGTTCGAAACGCCGTCTTGGGAATGTCTGCTTCCACCATTCGAATCTGATGATACCCGAACGAAGATCAAACTTAGAAAACACACAAGCACCGTGTAATTCATCCAACAATTGATCAATCACTGGTATGGGATACTTATCTGGAACGGTAAGCTCTGTTCAAGGCCATGTAGTCTACGCAAAATCGATGAGAACCATCCTTCTTCTTAACTAACAAAACATGACTTGAAAAAGGACTCGTGCTCGGTCTGATGATACCGCAGTTAGCATCTCAGATACCATCTGTTCCATCACTATTTTACTAGCATGCGGGTATCTATACAGACGGACTGACACAGCTGAGACTCCCGGAACCAAATTGATGGCATGATCCTTACCCTGAAAAGGTGGTAATCCCACTGGAACCCAAAAATATCGGCAAACTACGAGAGCAACTCTGTCAATGCCGGTATCGTCACAGAAGCCAAACACAAGGTAAACTCTGGAGTTATGGATGCAGTTCCTGTGGAAGTTGCAAGCCCTACTCTTCCTTTCTGACTCCCACAGAAGACTGGGGTTAGTGAATTGAAAGAAAGTTTCTTACAGTGAAGGGACTGATAGCCATATAAAATAACTCGGTTTCCCTCATACATAAAAGAGAACATCTGTTGTTTCCAGTCCACCTCGCAAATCCCTAAAGTTTCCAGCCATGGAACACCCATAATGACATCCACGTTACCCAGTTCAAGAGAGATGAAGTCAGACGTGAAGTTAGTTTTATTAAGCATGAAAGTCACTGCCTGACAAATCCCTAATGATTTTGACAGTAACTCCATTGCCCAACAACACGTCAAGGCTACTAGCAGCACAAAGTTTCAAATGTAGCCGAGACACAACCTCTGGAGATATAAAGTTGTGTGAAGCTCCACTATCGAGCATCACCTCTCGATTATTAATACGACCTCTAATCTTAGTAGTCTTAGGAGAATCAATTCCCAAGTAAGTATTCAAGGACAATGTACGCACTTCATGAATTCCATTCGTATGGTCTTCTTGATCATTCTTATAAGAATCCAACACCTCCAACTCGAGACCATTAATAATATTCAGCACCTGTAAAGCTTTCAGAGGGCAATCATTAGCCCGAGACAAGGGGGCCTTACATTTGAAGCAAACTTTATAACGTCTCATTGCATCTAACTCAGTGTCTGTGTGTTGTAAACGAGGACGTTGAACCCCCCCTAGCCGGAATAATGTTCTCCTTGTTGTTTGTGTTGTCCTGTCTCGGTTTATCAATACTAGGACGAGCAGTATTAACCAGTGGTCCGGGATGATTGTTCTGATACCCCCTCGTTGACCCCACTCTTGAATCTTGAACTGTAACACCACTAATGACGTTGCAAAAAGCAGTTTTTTCCATCTTCAAAACCACTTAAATGAAAATTTCCAGACCCTGAGGTTCCTTAAATTCGTATCACTTCTTTCATTTCCGGACACAATCCATTATAAAAAATCATCTCCAAATGCCTATCTTCCACACCAGAGACTTGAGAAGACAACATCTCAAACTCAGAAACATAATCCGCCACTGAACCAGTCAATTTAATAGAGAACAGATGTGTACTAGGTTCATCATCAATAGAATCAGCAAAACGAACCAGCAGTTGTTCCCTAAAATCCATCCAACTCCGAAAACCCCCTCTGCGGCGTACCCAAGCAAACCACTTCTTCACTTTTCCTTCAATAAACAGAGGAAGTAGATCCAGCCTTTCCTCCTCCCGAAAATGGGCAACATCAAAAAAATGTTCCACATCAACCAGCCACTCCGTAGTATTAGAGCCATCACAATTTGGCATCTCAATCTTCTTCAACATACTATCTCTACCAGCTAAATTCAAGTCACCAGACTGATACCCTAGCGATTGGGAACTACGATTCAAAGCCGAGGAACGATTCTGTACCTGCGATGGCGGCGGCGAAGACGTAGGAATGTACTGTCCCTGATTCAATTCCTCCTCCTCTAACGGTCGTTTGCCCAATACCTTCAAAATGTGTTGAAGAGTAGTATCGACTCGTTCAAATCGTTGTTCACTGTTCTGATTATACTTCGCCGACTTCATCATTTTGTGACTATCGGAGATAAACGCAACTTGATCCGCCAACGAAATCTCTGCCTCCGGAGAATCGACCTATATTGACGTCTTCCGGCGACAACGAACGACGAAAATCCATCGCGACTATACAC
>CAJHQQ010006170.1:0-11166 GCA_905132885.1 Moricandia moricandioides | reverse complement strand
AGGCCGATAAAGGGAAGGCGATCGCATCATCTCGGATCCAGATGTCGAATTTGCTCAGGCGGTGATCTCCTAGTCGACGATCCTACTTGGCTCATATCGGATGCGCTGATGGAAGGAGGGCTATATCTCTTCCAGTGTTGGTGCGCTGACTTCGGAGAGGTTACTAGGGTGATGGGATGGTCACCAATGGCTGACGAGGAAACTCGCGCGATAGTTAATGACGAAACGCGAGAGCCCTAGTCGAGCTTACAGATAATCGTGAGCGACGAGCCCCTAATTCTGCCAGAGAACGAGTCTCTGTCAATCAGTAACAGAGATCATGAACTTTGAATGCTTAACTGCACTGTATCCAGATCTTGTCGCCATCAGTTGTTGAAGGACATAATTGGGGAGACGTACGGGGGTACTTGGTCGACTGTCAGCAGCGTGCATGTTGTGACCTAAGAGCGGTGGGAGGTGCGTGAGTTCACATTCATATTCCGAGAGACGACCAATTCCATGGACTCCACCGATCAGTTACCAGTGTGTGTACAAGTCCTCAGAGGATCAATTGTGGTCCAATCAATGCTCGTAACGTTTATTGTTATCGTCGTCAATGTGGCGTTCACTCAGATGATCATAGGCACTTAGCGATATCAGTACACTATTTTAATGGCCGGCTGAGATTGATGTTTCCAGATGAGCGTAATGAGAGTATTCAAGGAGAATTGGACTATGAAAAATCATACCCAGCCGACTGTGAACCATGAGCCCCGATCCGTAGATGACCGGAAATGGACGTGGTCGATGTTCCCTGAAAGCCCGACCCTGAGGTTCACAGAAAATCCCGCATCGACCTTGGCACGTAGCCAATTTGAGAATACCGAACGCTCCTACCGGATATCGACCAAGTCTTATTCAACCCGACCGAGTATGCCCGATAAGTTAGTTCGTTCCCGGACAAGGACTAATATCATATGAGTACTCGTATAATTTATAAACAATCTTTTTAATACCAAATTAATGTTATAATACTTTTAAACATCCTTACAAAGTGTTTAGTTTCAACCCTACGGCCTAAATGCCCAACGAATGTTTAAGTAAATAAGTACAACAAAAAGATAGGTTGCAAGGACGACAAATACTACCGGCTGGGTTGCAACGCTCTTCCGGTCCAAAAAGAAGAGGTCTCCCAACTAGTGGTTACCTGCACACACAACAATGAGTCGTGAGTAACTAGTTTACCCAGTGAATCTAGATCACTACACAATCAATAGTACAATCGAAAATCATCAAAGAATGAACAATGAACATACAAGTACTTGATTTATACTTTAATATATTATTCATCAATGTGAATATCATTTTATTTATCACTTCCTTGTTACCCGCCCTTCATCACTTCAATTATAATTACAATATATATACTAAACTCGACAAACCACAAAGGCTAACCGAGAGTAGTGAGTTAGCATTATCATCATCCTCGAACGTCTTAATGAACATTCGAGACTGCATCGTCATGCAGTACACGGCCTCCAGGGTGCTACCCCATCATCGGTCTTCATGACCTTGTTCAATTCGGAGGACCAAAGTCACGGTAATGCGGGAATTTAGGGATAGTGATTTAATAATGAGTTTTCACTTAATACTTAATTTCTTAATTATTTCATAATTAATCCATACATTATTTATACTTTTAATTAGTACTTGAGAACAAGTACTAAGAAGTGGCTTAACCTCAATGTGTACTTTCAAATATTTCTTTAAGTGTTAAGCATTTACATTAAGTAAACACCACACATTTTCAAAGGATTAAGACACTTTACTACTTAACCGATATAGTTCTATTCCATTCAATCACACACACATATGTGATCTAACACCACATCACCCTAGAATCACCTAGAGATTGGTATTGAAACTGATTTGGACAAGTCTTTAAACGTTCTTGTACAAGGCTGGACGGACATGAAATAAGCAGTTCGGAAACATGATCATCCATCCAAACAATTCAGTTCTGAAGAAGGAGTTTAACTTAGATCTAATCAGCTTGGTTCAGGACATAACTTAGCATTTTATACTAACTCAGAGTAGGTCAGTACGTGATAGGTTCAGACCATAAACAGCTTGGCTCAGACTAGTACTAGAAAATATCAAATCTGTTCGGTTCAGAACGATAATATTCCGGCAGTTTGGTTCACTCTAACTACTTAAATCAGTTCAGTTCAAGCTTGGTTCTACTCCTCCTATATCATATCATTTTGGTTCAGACAAGGTTGGTTCAGGACAAGGTCAGTTCATCTCGTTTTAACTTCACTCAGACCATAAACAGTTTTGCTAGCGGTTTTCGAAGATTGATTCCAACCAAAAACTAAACTAAACTGATCAATACACCATCTTAAACAAGTGATCCGACCATTGACCCTTAGCTTAACAACACATGCAATTGCTCACAAAATCTCTAAGGCAGGTAGATGAGGCTTACCCTAGATCACCACGGTTAGATGGCCTTAAACGAATCTCCTCTCCAAGCTTTACACACACTGTATTGGATCACAAAGAGAGATGAGAGTTTGGTTCATAACAGAAGCTGAACTAGGTTTAGGGTTTACTAAAACTCCCTTACCTTCTGATCCTTCTCAAGAAAACAAACTAAGCCAACTGGTGGATGAATTTCGTTCAGGTTCATTCTTGATCTTTCTCTTGATTTTTACTTCTTTCTCTCTAATTTTTTTTCACTGAAATTCTCTCTTTCTCTCAGCAACAAAAACGTGCAAGTAGCTCCCTGAAGGGGTTATATAGCTGAGGAGTGTTCCTAGCTGAGTGTCTCAGCTTAACACAAAGCAGAAGTGAGCAAGGACAGCTGGAGTCCTGCTTCACACACCCAACCCACCAGCAGCTTCCATTTCCTTTCTCTTAAGAAAGGCTTATAAATCATGTGCTTCTCACATGATCTGTCCAGCAAGCAAGAAATCAGGAAGCTTGTGCTTGTGATGTGACTTGTGTTGAGAAAGCAGGCAGACAAGGTGCTGAAAGACCATGGATGATTTATAAGGAATTGAAGAAGCTTGTCGGTAATTTTTGGACAGTTTTTCGACTAAAATTTTCTCGTCCTTTGATTCTTGTCTTGCTTCAACCAAACTCATCTAACTAAAATAAAATTCGACCAACATAATTATTAGTTTACCAGAACTAACAAAGGGAAGTCTTTTCCACCACAAGAAAATCCCGTCAAGCCATTAATTCATCGGTTCGATCTTTATTTTTAATTATGATCGATTAAACTCAATCTGACTTTTTAAAAGTTTGTTGACCAAAATTATATCCACTCGTGAGGGTCATTACACCGACAGTCTATTTTTTTTTAGCATGAGACCGGGGTTACACATTTTGACCGGTCACCTTAACAAGAATCTGAACTGGGAGCGTTCGTATTTCTATTTGAAATGCGATGAGGCGGCGTTCGAGGAACCTCCGACTAACAGCTATCGCGTTCAATGGATTCCTCAGCTTGGTTAGATTGACTTTGCTGAGCAAATTTGGTTTTTTTGAGGGCTAACCCGGTGTTTTGCTTATTTTTTTTGGCAGTGACCCCATCCAAACACGATCGCCTATCCGAAAGACTTCTTTCTGAACGTACTGAAGATCGCTTCATTTAGTCAGAAAAGTGGTGACGGATTACTCATAAAAGGATCCCGAGAAATCAAGAACACATCTCTAAAGGTTATCCCTCTGACTTTTACTCGCCTTTATAAGAATTTGTTTGCTCGCTTTGAATAATCTTATATTAGCACATTGGCCGCAGAGGATTGGGTATCCAATCTTCCATGTGAGCGAACTCGAGGTCCAAGGCTTAAGCTCGCTCCCATCAAGGCGATCAAACAGATCAAGAGAAAGAAGAAAAGTTTAGCGATGAAGGAAATCCCATACTTTAGCTCGCTGCTAGAAAGAGAAATGGAGGGAGTCGTCTTGAGGGACGTTAACCCTCTTTCTGTGCGGACTGCGTTGAACTCACAGGTACATGATTCTACTGGGGCGGACGTGAACCCTGAGTCTAGAGAGACTAAAGCTCCGTATAGTGAGGAGACTGGGTCCAGAGTTGGTTTAGTAGTGAAGACTTCGAAGTCTAAGAGAAAGAGCGGCAAGAAACGGTCGAAGGAGAAGAAGAAGAAGAAGAAGAGAGAGAAGAAGAAGAAGAAGAAGAAGAAGAAGAAGAAGAAGAAGAAGAAGAAGAAGAAGAAGAAGAAGAAGAAGAAGAAGAAGAAGAAGAAGAAGAAGAAGAGAAGAAGAAGAAGAAGAAGAAGAAGAAGAAGAAGAAGAAGAAGAAGAAGAAGAAGAAGAAGAAGAAGAAGAAGAAGAAGAAGAAGAAGAAGAAGAAGAAGAAGAAGAAGAAGAAGAAGAAGAAGAAGAAGAAGAAGAAGAAGAAGAAGAAGATCATGCGTCGAGATCTTCCACCAGATCAAGATCAGATCACGGAAAATGCCGGCTGTTGGCAACATGCTCTTCTCTGAGTTTTACCTCGATGAAGCTCGTAATGCCTTTCTGGTTCGTAGCCTTACTTGTTTTACACTGTTCGGTATATTCTGGGTCTATCTTTTACTTATCCATTTTTATGTAGTCCGAAAGTTGCTGGAACCACTTGGTTCATGAGTCCGACATGGCTTTGAAGCAAACTGTGATCAAGCTGAAAGAGGCTAGAACGGATATAGCAAGCAAGGAGACCTTTGTTCAGAAGAAAGGGGTGGAGTTCTTGGAAATATCCAACAAGGCTGTCGAGCAAAGAGCTCGATGGGTTCTCACTCCAGGGTAGAAAAGGTGAAGACCAAGGAGTTGTCCGCAGAATTGGAGAAGGCTCGATCCCGGATAGAGGAACTGGAACGAGATAATGCTGCTGTGATTGCTGAGAAGGAAACAGAGGTTGGTCGCCTTAAGGAATCCCATGTTTATGAGGTCACCCATGAGCTGGCTAGGGTTGTGACTGCCATGAATGATAAGTGTGCCGGGCGCTTTGAGAATATTCGGAAATATATGGTCAGGTGGGGCACGGCTCTATATCAGTCAGACCAAAGCGGCGGGACTGCCTGAGGATGCTCAAGGAACAGAAGGGGCTCATCGTTCCTGATGTGGTGTTGGATTCTCTATCTGCGAGGGAGGGCGAGTTCCAGCGAGAGGTGGTCGAGACAAAGGTTAGGGAGATTCCTGAGGACCTTCTCGCGTTATCTCCTCTGGTTCTACCATCGCGGTTTGTGATTTCATGTCCTTTGCCTGGTGTTAACCAATTTGGATCAAACAAGAGTTTATTCAGTCCTATGACCGCGACCGATCTCCGAACTCCCAGCCGTTCTCAAAATGAAGATGCTAATGTCGAATATGCTCTCGCTGCTCAGGTTGAGGGTCAGAGCAAAGGAATGGAGGTTGTTGATGACGCGGCTCCGGTCCAAATTTTGGAAGAGCTCAGTGTTGAAGAGCCTCAGGTGCAGTCTGGCCTATCGGGAGAGATGGCTAGGGGGAAACCAACCACCCACACTCATGAGGATCAAGAAATCACCGAGTAGGTGTAATGTTGTTGTTGTAGTCTTATTATTCTTCGGCATTGGTAGAACCTTGTTGTAATTTCAAGACTTTGTTTTCCATCGGCTTTAGACTAAGTACTGTCATTTTTCGTCTACTTGATTTTGCTCGCTTGATCCGATTTTGATTTTTTTGCCAATTTGATAGATTGGGCCAAACAAATCCTTAGGTCCGTTCCCTTAGTCGGTGTTGTCCGAGGTCCCTTCAAACCAAAAGTTCATTACTCATTTGAATATCCCATTTTATTTTAGTAAGTCTTTGATCGACTGATTGTACTTAAAAATAATTAGGACAGTAGAAGGTTTTTGCTCGATGTGACCATCTATTTAACCGTCCTAACGTGATCTTGATAAGTTTTTGGTTGGCCAAAACGTTCTTATATATTGTCATGCGTTGGGAATTTCCGGCTCATGAGTTAATCGAATATTCGGTTGGTGAATGGATGTGGACGGTCGAATGAGTATCTGATCAGGATACGGTCGGAGACTTGTCATTTGTTTTTCCCCCTTTCGTTTATGCGGGTGGATCGACAATCCGTTGTTTGGGTTTTCTTTTGGTTTGTTCGTTATGGACTTTACATTAGTGAAATCTCGCACAAGTTTGTTTTTTTTTTGTTACGACTGAACCTTGTAAAGGCTGCCTACGTACCCCGTGAGGGATCAATTCGTCCGTAGTTCACTGTTAGCCGAAAAAAAGTGACAGTTGATCATTTTCTCGGTGATTTTTTTTGCGAGCAAACATGACGCTTTGGTCATTTTCTCGTTATCTGATATATTGAGCAAAAGTCACGTGTAGTCAATTCCTCGGCTTTGTCGAACTAGTTATAGTACTTGCGAAGGTTGGAGTAATTCCATGATGTTGGTACCGGTTCCCCCCAAGGAGGTTTCGAGCTGATAAATTCCTGGCTTGATGACTTCGACGATCTTATACGGTCATGCCCAGTTTGTGCTGAGTTTTCCCGCTCTCCATTCTTTGATGTTTTCAAACAACTTTTGCAGTACAAGGTGGTTGAGTTCCAACGGTCGTGCTCGAACCTTCTTGAATAAATTTTGGCTAAGTGCTGGTAATTTTGGATTTGGAGCAGTGTCTGGTCGCGTCGTTCATCTATTATATCCAGTGCATTGAGCTACATATCTCAGTTGAGGTCGTCGTGTAGTGGGATTTTCGGTCGGCACAGACTAGTGATGTTCAGTTCTGCTGGGACATTTCTTTGACGTCGTAAGCCAAAGAAAATGGTATTCTGCCAGTCGCACCTCTCGGTGTTGTTCAATGCTACCAAAGGACGCAATCTAGTTCGTTAGTCCAGTGTCATTTCTTGAGGTCAGTTGTTTTTTATATTGTCTATAATCATTTTATTTGTTGACTCGGATTGGCCGTTTTGCTTGCGGATATTTAGGAGTACATGTGTTCAAGTGGAATCTCCATCGATCGCAAAACCGCGGAAGTTGCTCGATATGAACATGGAAACATTATCGGTTACAATCTCGTACAGGAGGCCGTGGTCACATATAAATACTCCAGATGAAGCTTTGTACCTCCTTTTCGGTGATTTGTATGAACGACTATGCCTCCACGCATTTTCTGAAGTAGTTTGTCATTATGGGCAGGAAGCGATGTTGTCTCAAACTTGGTATGAGTCCGACTATGTCCATTGCCCAGCGCATGAATGAGTACGACGTTGTAGCTGTTTGCAGCAGCTCGGTGGGGCAATGTATGTTTTGTGCGTGTCTTTGGCATTTGTCGCACTTTTGGGCATAGGTCTCGCAGTCGTTGACCATGGTTGGCCAGTAATGCCCAGCGCTTTTTACCTTAAAGGCTAAAACTCGTCCACCGGAATGATTGCTGACTGCCCCTTCATGTGCTTCTGCCATAACCAGGTACGCTTTTTTGCTGTTGATGCATGTGAGCAAGACTTTTTCTGCTGTCCATCGGTAGAGTTTACCGTTCATTAGAACGTAATTTGTGCTGCGTGTGGGAACCGAAATGCCCATTGTCGATTTTAATGAACGAAGAAAAGTTAAGAAACTCGTTTTCCTTAAGGTCCCGGATTTCCTGTGTAAACACACGAATATGGAAAATAGACAATAACAAGATATCAAAAGCAATTTCACAGAGGCATTTTATTGATTAAGACGAAGAAAAGTTACAGAGATTCACCGAAAAACAAGATGGACGGAAATTCTTCAACAATGGAGAACAAAAGAAACAAAACAGTAAAAAAAGAAGTATCAAAATTTGTTAGTCTAGACGCCTAGATCCCAAGTTCTCTCAAAGCTAACAATAAATTCCCTCAAAACCTAATTTTCAGATCCCCTGCTCTTTGTCTTGCTCTTCTTTATACATGTCCACAAGGTCGGTCATCTTTCTTGTTATTCCCCCGATTTGAGTTTATCTTCCGCGAAACTCTTCCTTATCTTCTTGATTTTCCGTAAGTACTCCTTTGCGGACATTTGGTAGGCCATCAATGCAATCGGGTTCATTCTCGTCTAAAATCGTAAGTGGACCTTTATTGGGTTTTAGACCCTTTCGGGCTATTTTACAAATTGTGGTGATTTTTACGATTTATTTTGGAGAAATCGTCCTTCATACGTTTATATGATATTTTGTTCCGCAAAATAAAAAACCAATCATGTAATCCAAACAATATCGGTATTTAAGTTAACCGTTGTCGTTTTGTACAATTGTCTTGAAGTTTTGGCGAGATAACAAGTTTTGCGATTTTTATCGCAAAACTCTAACGAAAACTCCAATCGAGACAAAACAAGAGATGCCTTAGCAAATATAGGATGGATAGGATGATGAAGATGGTGTGGCCTAGTCACCCATGGGCGACTAGAAATTGGTGAGTGTTTATTTGCCCGTGGGCGACTAAACTGTGCTTTGTGTCTAGTCACCCACGGGCGACTAGATTATGTTTTGTGTCTAGTCGCCCATGGGCAACTAGATGGTGTTCTGTGTCTAGTCGCCCATGGGTGACTAGACGTTGATCATGTAGTGTCTATGGGCGACTAGACTATATGTACGGTTCTTTGTTGTCCTAAAACTTATTATGTATGATTTTTCGGAATGAGTTGCCTTTGGGGGATAGTCTTAGCAATCCTGGATGTTTCTTTCAAGATTACCATGTTTGACCCCAATAGTCCTCCAGCTCTTAAGTTTCGAGTGCGATTCTTACGAGTGAGTGATGTTCATTTAATTGGAATCTACAGCTAGGAATGTTTGTCGGAAAAATCGCATATATTTTTCGATTATTTTAATGTTGGAAAATTTTCTATAAGTATAGGACCTTCGCTCTTCATTCTTTCCACACTTCTCTAATTTTTCATCTTTTCTTTTTTGAGAGATTTTCCAAATCAAGATGACTTCCTCTGAAGATGGCAAAGAAGCAACGAGTCCGGGATGGGCGCTGCCCTTCGGGTGAGTTCGTCGAACTCCCCTTCTCCTGGTGGCGTTCCAACTCATGTGGCTTAGTATCTCGCTTTTCGGTAAGAGCTTACTGGCTGTGATGCCGAGGCAGGGGCTCCGTCCATGTTGATAAGACGGACCAGTCGGTGCAGACTGGTTCCTTGAACCCTGCTGCCGAGTTTCCATCTTCCTTTCCGATCATTGCTGAAGGTGGAGCGACTGCGGCAGAGGTTTCGGCACAGCCGACGGACTCTTCTACGACTCCGGTGTCTATTAACGATACTGAACAAGCTCCTGAGTCGATGCCTCCTTCTCTGGCTAAGAGAGAATTTGTCTTGGGGTTACGTGTCCTCAGTGCCGCTCCCATTGTTGCGCCAAAGGGTCGTAAGAGAGCTTGCACAAACCCCAAGACAGCTAAGAAGAGGAGATGCGTCAGAGGAAGTGATATCAGGCCTTCGCCCCCGAGGGCTTCTAGTTCGAGTTTGATAACGTCGAACCGTGCCAAGTTTTGCTTTAAGACCCTTTTTCGGTGTGTTAGATCTTTTCTCATTTATCTTTTTTGCGCAGTTCGTAGCTTTGATCGACAAGATGATTAACGACCGCGGATCAGATTTCGAGCATCTTTCAAAAGACATAGCTGAATCTAAAGATAGATCATCACAGCTTGAGGCAAAATTGGGAACTATCAAGGAAGTCCATTCTCTCGAGGAAGTCCATTCTCTCGTGGTATCGAGGTTTAAGAGTTAGATTAGCGAGTTAGAGAGGGATCTCGGGAAGACAACGAGTTATTTTCTCAAGGAGAAGAAGGCTAGGAAGGCCAAGGCTTTGGAGTTGCGATGTCTGCAGCGTCAGATTGACAATGGAGAAGGTTTGTCGAGCTGCAAGGTAGCAGAGGCTAAGGCCAAGTTTCAAGATCGCTTGGCGAGGTTTGCTAGTTCCCTTAATTCCCTGATTGATTTTCATGGAAGGTATCTTGATTTGGCGGTTATTGAAGGGGGCATCCAGCTACTTTAGGGAGAAGGAAATCCGTCTCTAGAGGCCAAAGAACCCAGGCTGTCTGTCCGTAAAGCAAAGCTGGCAGCCTTAGAGGGAGATTTAGACTTGGTCCTAGCTGATCTAAAGTCCGAGTACACTCTTCCGCCACCTTCAAATATCCTTGAGGGGCAGGATCCCGTGGACGTTGAGCTTTGCGATATGGTCGAGGGAGGGGCAGGCGACGCGGCTTCAATCCCTAGTGACGCGATGGATGAGGATGAGGTCCTAGATTTCATGGATGAGTAAGGTTATGTTCCCGGTTGGGACGTTTATTTTAATGTTTTTTGCTTATGTTTGATTTGGCCCTAGTGCGGCCATGTTTATGTTTTAGGGACTGGCCATATGTGGCTTTTAAAATAAATGGTATGTTATGTTTTTGAAAGCGTATGGATGTGTGTTGAGGGAAAAATACTAGTTGTGATCTCGTACCTAACTCTTTGAAAATCGTCATATTCGTCGTTTGTTTGTGGCGAAAGATCTCATAAGTTTTTTATTTTGCCAAATCATATGAACGTTCAAAGAGACATGCTTTAGGATATCGTATCGGTTAGATATAATGCCTTGAGATGTTCGAGACCAGTGTGCTGGGTTTAGGTACGACCTAGGACTATTAACGGTTTAGAGTTTGCAGTGACTATTTTGGATTATGTTACTCGTAGCGTTTTCGACTTGGTTCCGTCTCGATATTAAAGTTTGTGATGAGTTCTCGGCTTATACAATTATTTTTGATCGTAAAGCGAGCATCTCTCCAAAGACAATTTCAAATTCGTGTGGAAGTATTGGTCAAAATTTTGGATTTCTTCTATAGCGCGATATTATCCTTGTGTCGGATGTTGGAGAGATATCTCTATGAGAGGAGATGGCTGAGTCTGTTTAGGACGTTGGAGTCGTTTGTTGTGATCAGTGATAGGGTCTGATATTTATCACTGTTGTGCCATGATATCATCCTTATTTAGAGTCTATTATATGTGTTTGGAGTATGTTTTAGAGTATTTTCATGTTCAGGTACGTTCTGGAGAACTTTGGTGATTCTGGAGCTTTTAGAGATGTAGAACTGCGAAGATGCGTGATATTTTTAGCTATGGTTGGAGACCTTCACACGGTGCGATTTAGATGATATTTTGAATGCAGATAAGATTTGAGTTATCTTTCCAATACCACCCGTTTGAGGTC
>CAJHQQ010006169.1:0-11171 GCA_905132885.1 Moricandia moricandioides | reverse complement strand
TCAAGAAGTTTAAAAGACTGTTGTGGATTACTGCACTTCACATCCACAACAAGAAAGGTCTTGGACAAGGTCTGATCCGAGATGTCTTGATCAACCCTTCAAGCCATCTCTACATCAAACTGCAGTTAGTGTCTAGGCAAGACATGGGGTGCGTGCTCTTTTCCTTGCTTTTGGTTTTGTCCCACGAGGTTTTCCAGGAGGAAGGTTTTTAATGAGGCCACAACTTGTCTTCACATCACTTAGGCCCTATTCTCGGTCCAAGACTAAAAAAAGTTTACATTTTTCCCTTTTTTAAAGCATTAAACTAAGAATAGTGTTACCTTTGTTTCTTAATGGCTTATTGTCCGAAACACTAGGAGAAGATTTGTTTCATGAGAATTTTCTTATTTAAAAGGGTTCTCTTAACACCCTCTGTAATCCATCCAGCTTTTTAATTAACAAGTTATTTCTTTCTCCTGACGGCTCTCGTGCTCTAGTAAGGTGTCCGAATTCTGGTGGGTGAATAGATATCCCAGAGACTATAAGGGTCGCTTTAGTTTGGTGTGTCAATATCCAAGTTCAGTTCATCTAGGAGTACTCAAAAAGAGAGATCATCCATCCTTGCTATTGTCGATAACCCTAGAGGATTTGTACTCTGGTTTCTTATTTAAAGGGTTCTCTACACCCCTTTGTAATCATCCAGCTTTTAATAACAAGTTATCTTTCTCCTTGACGGCTCTCTCTCTAGAAGGGTCGAGTTCTGGTGTGTAGTAATCCAGAGACTAAGGTGTTTAGTTTGGTGTGTCATATCCAAGTTATTCATCTAGGAGTATCAAGAGATCATCCATCCCTCTTGTCACCATTCAATCCACACGCCTTGAAGGACTTGAGTCTCTGATTCGTTCTTGCAAGGATCTATCCCATCCATTCCCATCAACCAAAGAGCATCCTAGGGACGCATCAATATGACACACCAGAACTCGGCACACTTCTTTTAGAGAGAGAGAGAGCCGCAAAAGATGAATGAACTTGTATAGAAAAGATTGGATGATTACAATAGGGTGTATAGAACCCTTTAAATAAGAAAACCAGAGACATGCCTCTAGGGTTTTCGACAATGAACCAAAAAAGGAAAGAAAGCAAACTATAGTTTATAAGTTTAAAATAAAAATGAAATGCAACTTCTATTAGTCTTGGACCGAGTGTAGCACTTAGGTGATTTGTAGAAAAGTTGTGGCCTCGTTAAAAACCTTCCTCCTGGAAAACCTCGTGGGACAAAACCAAAAGCAAGGAAAAGAGCACGCACTCCATGTCTGCCTAGACACTACCTCAGTTTGGTGTAGAGATGGCTTGAATGGTGATCAAGACATCTCGGATCAAACCTTGTCCAAGACCTTCTTGTTGTGGATGTGAAGTGAGTAATCCAACAACATTCTCCTTAAGCTTTTTGACTCTGGAACGAGTCATGGGACCTTCAGGAATGGCTAGAGCATCCTCATCAAATGGTTGATGCATAGTGGCTTCATGTGGCTCATCTAGACTCTCCTCCTTGTCCTCCTTAGTGATCCGGTCCATGATCACATCATTTTGGAAGAAACTTTGGTCTAAGTTAGGCAGTAAGCTATTGTTCTCTACTACATGTCATCCACAAACTGATGGGCAAACTGAGGTAGTTAATAGGACTTTAGGAACACTTCTGCGTGCATTCATTAGAAAGAACTTAAGGACATGGGAAGAATACTTACCACATTGTGAATTTGCATACAATCATGCTATGCATTCTGCTTCTAAGTATTCTCCTTTTGAAATTGTTTATGGGTTCAATCCCACCTCTCCTTTGGATCTAATGCCTTTACCTGAGTGTGAAAGTGATGTGATCATGGAAAGCACCAAAGAATGGAAGCATGAACCTGAAGAGCTTGTAGCTGAGGATGCAACATTTAAGAGTGCATATGATGTGATCATGGACCGGATCACTAAGGAGAACAAGGAGAGTCTAGATGAGCCACATGAAGCCACATTGCACCAGCAGCCTGGTGATGATGCTCTAGCCATTCCTGAAGGTCCCATGACTCGTTCCAGAGTCAAGAAGCTCAAAGAGAATGTTGTTGGATTACTCACTTCACATCCACAACAACAAAGTCTTGGACAAGGTCTGATCCGAGATGTCTTGATCACCATTCAAGCCATCTCTACATCAAGCTGAGTTAGTGTCTAGGCAAGACATGGGGTGTGTGCTCTTTTCCTTGCTTTTGGTTTTGTCCCACGAGGTTTTCCGGAGGAAGGTTTTTAACGAGGCCACAACTTGTCTTCACATCACCTAAGTCCTATCTCGGTCCAAGACTATAGAAGTTTACATTTTATTTCATTTCATTTAAAAGCTTATGTTAAACTCTAGTTTCCTTTTTTGTCTTTGTCGAAACCCTAGAGGATATGTCTCTGGTTTCTTATTTAAAGAGGTCTCTACACCCTCTTGTAATCATCCAGCTTTTTAATAACAAGTATCATTCATCTTGACGGCTCTCTCTCTCTCTAGAAAGTGTGCCGAGTTCTGGTGTGTAGTATCCAGAGACCTAAGGGTGTTTAGTTTGGTGTGTCATATCCAAGTTATTCATCTAGGAGTATCAAGAGATCATCCATCCCTCTTGTGTCACCATTCAATCCACACGCCTTGAAGGACTTGAGTCTCTGATTCGTTCTTGCAAGGATCTATCCATCATCCCATCAACCAAAGAGCATCCTAGGGACGCATCAAGTGGTATCAGAGCAACTTTGGTTGGGAAGTACTCGCTATCCTCTTTTTTGTTTTCTTGTTTCTTTTGTTGTTTCATCCGTGTCTCATCTATAACATCTTGAATAAGCATTAGAATTCCTTTGTTTAGGGCTGCTCGTGACTGCATAAGAGTTTAGACAAGATTTTAAGACTTTCCTTATTTGGTTTTTTCGGAAAACCCTAGAGAGAGAAGAACCCTAGCCGCATACCTCACTTGTCGATCACTTTGTGCATTGTTTAACTTGTTTATCACCTTGAACACGAGCCTAATAAGGATTATTAGGGTGCTAGAAAACCTTAGAAGAGTTTAGGAAAAAGTTTAGAAGCTTTTCCTTTTTGCTTGAATCATTTTCCTTTTTCTAGCCGATTTCTCCTTTTTGTTTGTCTTGCATACAAGCTTGTTTCTTTTCCTTTTTGCTTGTTTTCTTTTCCTTTTTGCTTGTCTTCTTCCCTAGAAACCTTTTACTGGTTATTTTGTTTACTTTGAGCAGGAAGCATGGTCTCCGAGTCTGAAGAAGAAGCTTAACTCGTCAGCTTCTCATGGAGGCTATGTCGGCTCAACTCAACCAAAACATGGTGGCAACCATGACCGAGATGATGAGGACCAACCTCAATGACATCAGGAGAGAGCTTAGAGAAGACATTAGGAGAGCTACTAGTCAAGTACCAAACCGAGAGACTAGGAGAGAAAGAGAGAGGAGAGAGGAGAGACCTCATGCAACTCGCCAAGAGCATGATGGTTATGAGGAGACTGACAATGAGTATGAGCACCTCAATTCATCCTCAAGAAGACATAGGCGTGTCCAAAAGAGAAGGATGAACCAGGGAGATGAGCTTGCTGGTTTGAAGATCAAGATACCCCCATTCCATGGCAAGGCTGATCCGGATGCCTACCTTGAGTGGGAGAAGAAGATTGAAAGCCTTGATGGAAAGGAACCAATCTGTTACAGCAAGGAGAAGACAGTCTCTAAGCCATTTAAAGAAGATAAACAATTCTGTTTATTCAGTGAAAAGGATAAGGAGGCATTGTTACAAGTAATGATGGATGTGGAGAAGCAAATCAAACGGACCAACACAACACGTCCATCCATTGAAACACAGCATCAAGAACCAGCACCAGTTGCGCCTATCCAAGAAGATCAAGACAAGGTGACCTCCCATATCTTTCATAAAGAAGAGCAGCCTGTTCAGAACGTCATGGTCCCTTTAACACAACACATGGTAGCAGAGAAGACACCCAGGGAACCTCAGAGAGCTCGTAGAATGAATCAACTAATTGTCTTTGATCCATGTGATTTCCAAAGGACCTTCTTAGGTACTTTTCTGTTCACTCCTTTTGTTTGGTACAAGAAAAGAGAAGTGGAACTATCAAGACACGACTTGGATATGAGACATCTTGTATTTGAGCCTGGAGGAGAGGTCTGGAATCAGAAGAACAAGATCAAACAGATTAAGAAGAGTTCAGCTGCACCAACATTTGATTTTGTAGATTTCTCATCCTCTGAAGATAAGGGGTTGCACGTCTCAGCTCAGCAAGAGTTTCACTATGAAACCAACTGGAGAATGAAGCCAATTCAGTCACGGATCCAACAAACCAGACAACGCAGAAAATGGCCTCCTGATCATCAAGATATTGCTAGTTTTGCAAAACATGTCGGTTTGGATCTTTCCCAAGAGAAACTTATATCTGATTGTGCTGGAAGGTTACAGACCTACTCGTGGAGACCTAGAGAATATTTCCACAAGATTATCACCCTTGGAGAGTGCTCTGTTCGTGCTAGAACAAGTTGGGGTCATAAGGAGTTTGAAGTTGATCAAAAGGACTTGCATCTTGACCATATCAAGATATGGAAGCCACCAGATATGCAGCAACTTCAGTACCAATGCAAAGATTATCAAAATGTAATTGGAGATGAAGAATTCACTAGAGTCAATGGTGAAGTGATTACTGGAGCAGGAGAAGAACTCATGTTTCTTCTCAAATCAAAGAGAAACCACCAGATAAACTTAGTCTACAACAATCTCCAAAGAAACCAACCCGGGGTAACTATCTAAACTCAAAGAAAAACATGAAGCCTGATTTGCTTGCTGTGGGTACAGGTCAAACTGTTTTGAGATCTACCATTTTCGAAAAGAGAAGCTATGATAATGATCAGAGTATCAAGAATGGGTTGTTGGCTAAGTTGATGATGCAACAATCAAACCTTGGAAACTGTCTAGCCGCCAGCCTTGACATAGGGACAGTCCGAGGGTCATATCTCAACAACCACAAGGATTAACCATCAAACTCGACTGCCATGGAAACTTAACTCATCAGGGTCTCACGTCGATTTGGAATCAAGTCCAAACCTTCTCAGATGAAAGAGTTATGGGTTCTACAAATCGGGTGATCCTGTATTGGCTATCTTTGAATTTTTCTAAGTTTAAAACATCTCAATCCTATATATGGCGACCAGGTGAGCATGCTAAGGTAAGTGATCATGTTTTCAAGAGTTCTTTTATCCATTACACAGATATGATGCACTTGTTTTTGTCAAAAGAGCCATGTGCAGATTATGATGAAGCTTGGAAGCATACAAGAAGAAAGAACAAGCATGTGGAAGACAAGCGGTTCAAGCCACCTGATTTGGATCAGGATAAGCACCAAGACGTCACTGACTTCATCCTCATCAAAGAAGCACCACCAGATGCAGCACACAAGCCAAAACCGAGCAAAAACCAATTTGGGATAAGATTATTACTCTTTGATAAACTTTCATGTGCTAACTTGCTTTGTTTCAATATATCAGGTTTGAGTAATGAATCAGGAACTAAATGGATTAATGCCTTCTACATATCCAAACCAGTCAGCAACAATGCCTATCAAAGAGGCTTGCAAGGTAAGTGTAATCTGATTTTAAACTTCGATGTTACTGACTTGGTCCCCTCTATTGTAGGTAAAACAGATTTGAGGACAAATCTTTTTGAAGAGGGAGGGGATGATGTGATCATGGAAAGCACCAAAGAATGGAAGCATGAACCTGAAGAGCTTGTAGCTGAGGATGCAACATTTAAGAGTGCATATGATGTGATCATGGACCGGATCACTAAGGAGAACAAGGAGAGTCTAGATGAGCCACATGAAGCCACATTGCACCAGCAACCTGGTGATGATGCTCTAGCCATTCCTGAAGGTCCCATGACTCGTTCCAGAGTCAAGAAGCTCAAAGAGAATGTTGTTGGATTACTCACTTCACATCCACAACAACAAAGTCTTGGACAAGGTCTGATCCGAGATGTCTTGATCACCATTCAAGCCATCTCTACATCAAGCTGAGTTAGTGTCTAGGCAAGACATGGGGTGTGTGCTCTTTTCCTTGCTTTTGGTTTTGTCCCACGAGGTTTTCCGGAGGAAGGTTTTTAACGAGGCCACAACTTGTCTTCACATCACCTAAGTCCTATCTCGGTCCAAGACTATAGAAGTTTACATTTTATTTCATTTCATTTAAAAGCTTATGTTAAATTCTAGTTTCCTTTTTTGGTCTTTGTCGAAACCCTAGAGGATATGTCTCTGGTTTCTTATTTAAAGAGGTCTCTACACCCTCTTGTAATCATCCAGCTTTTAATAACAAGTATCATTCATCTTGACGGCTCTCTCTCTCTCTAGAAAGTGTGCCGAGTTCTGGTGTGTAGTATCCAGAGACCTAAGGGTGTTTAGTTTGGTGTGTCATATCCAAGTTATTCATCTAAGAGTATCAAGAGATCATCCATCCCTCTTGTGTCACCATTCAATCCACACGCCTTGAAGGCCTTGAGTCTCTGATTCGTTATTGCAAGGATCTATCCATCATCCCATCAACCAAAGAGCATCCTAGGGACGCATCAGAAAGGATAAGTCTAGATGGCAAGAAGAAAGCCGAGTTGGTTCAACAGATTCATGAGAAGGCTAGACAGAACATTGAGCAGCAGACCAAGATTTATGAGAAGCAAGCTAACAAGGGGAGACGTGTGATGACCTTTGAAGTTGGTGACCAAGTGTGGTTGCACCTGAGGAAGGATAGGTTCCCCAACGAGAGGAAGTCCAAGCTGATGCCAAGGGTTGATGGACCCTTTGAGATCATCCACAAGATCAATGACAATGCCTACAAGCTTGATCTCCAAGGTAAGTATGATGTATCAAATAGCTTCAATGTCACTGACTTGGCTCCTTTTGCTGTAGATGAACCTGATTTGAGGACAAATCCTTTTCAAGAGGGAGGGGATGATGTGATCATGGACCGGATCACTAAGGAGGACAAGGAGAGTCTAGTTGAGCCACATGAAGCCACATTGCACCAACAACTTGGTGATGATGCTCTAGCCATTCCTGAAGGTCCCATGACTCGTTCCAGAGTCAAGAAGCTTAAGGAGAATGTTGTTGGATTACTCACTTCACATCCAAAACAAGCAAGTCTTGGACAAGGTCTGATCCGAGATGTCTTGATCACCATTCAAGCCATCTCTACATCAAACTGAGTTAGTGTCTAGGCAAGACATGGGGTGTGTGCTCTTTTCCTTGCTTTTGGTTTTGTCCCACGAGGTTTTCCAGGAGGAAGGTTTTTAACGAGGCCACAACTTGTCTTCACATCACCTAAGTGCTATTCTCGGTCCAAGACTCAAAGAAGTTACATTTTTATTTCATTTTAAACTTATGTTAAACTTAGACTATAGTTTTATTTCTTTCCTTTTCTTGATCATTGTCGAAACCCTAGAGGATTTGTCTCTGGTTTCTTATTTAAAGAGGCCTCAACACCCTCTTGTATTCATTCAGTCTTTTAATAAACAAGTAACATTCATCTTGACGGCTCTCTCTCTCTCTAGAAAGTGTGCCGAGTTCTGGTGTGTCATATCCAGAGACTTAAGGGTGTTTAGTTTGGTGTGTCATATCCAAATCATTCATCTAGGAGTATCAAGAGATCATTCATCCCTCTTGTGTCACCATTCATTCCACACGCCTTGAAGGACTTGAGTCTCTGATTCGTTCTTGCAAGGATCTATCCATCATCCCATCAACCAAAGAGCATCCTAGGGATGCATCAGAGATGTGGAGAGAATCTGTGGAAGGTGTGCTACTTGCAAGCATGCCAAGTCCCAAGTTCAATCCCAGGGTTTGTATACTCCTTTACCCATTCCACACCATCTCTGGAATGACATCTCTATGGACTTTATTGTTGGTTTTCCTAGAACTAGAACTGGAAAGGATTCTATCTTTGTTGTTGTTGATAGGTTCTCTAAGATGGCACATTTCATAGCTTGTCACAAGACTGATGATGCATTACATGTAGCTAACTTGTTCTTTAAAGAGGTTGTACGTTTGCATGGCATGCCTAGAACTATAGTTTCTGATAGGGACACTAAGTTTCTTAGTTACTTCTGGAAGACACTTTGGTCTAAGCTAGGCACTAAGCTATTGTTCTCTACTACATGTCATCCACAAACTGATGGGCAAACTGAGGTAGTTAATAGGACTTTAGGAACACTCTTGCGTGCATTCATTAGAAAGAACTTAAGGACATGGGAAGAATACTTACCACAATGTGAATTTGCATACAATCATGCTATGCATTCTGCTTCTAAGTATTCCCCTTTTGAGATTGTTTATGGGCTCAATCCCACCTCTCCTTTGGATCTAATGCCTTTACCTGAGTGTGAAAGGATAAGTCTAGATGGCAAGAAGAAAGCAGAGATGGTCCAACAGATTCATGAGAAGGCTAGACAAAACATTGAGCAGAAGACCAAGCTTTATGAGAAGCAAGCAAACAAGGGGAGACGTGTGAGGACCTTTGAAGTTGGTGACCAAATTTGGTTGCACCTGAGGAAGGATAGGTTCCCCAACGAGAGGAAGTCCAAGCTGATTCCAAGGGTTGATGGACCCTTTGAGATCATCCACAAGATCAATGACAATGCCTACAAACTTGATCTCCAAGGTAAGTATGATGTATCAAATAGCTTCAATGTCACTGACTTGGCTCCTTTTTCTGTAGATGAACCTGATTTGAGGACAAATCCTTTTCAAGAGGGAGGGGATGATGTGATCATGGACCGGATCACTAAGGAGAACAAGGAGAGTCTAGATGAGCCACATGAAGCCACGTTGCATCAACAACTTGGTGATGATGCTCTAGCCATTCCTGAAGGTCCCATGACTCGTTCCAGATGCGTCCCTAGGATGCTCTTTGGTTGATGGGAATGGATAGATCCTTGCAAGAACGAATCAGAGACTCAAGTTCTTCAAGGCGTGTGGATTGAATGGTGACACAAGAGGGATGAATGATCTCTTGATACTCCTAGATGAATGATTTGGATATGACACACCAAACTAAACACCCTTAGGTCTACACACCAGAACTCGGCACACTTTCTAGAGAGAGAGGGAGCCGTCAAGATGAATGTTACTTGTTGATTAAAAGACTGAATGAATACAAGAGGGTGTTGAGGCCTCTTTAAATAAGAAACCAGAGACAAATCCTCTAGGGTTTCGACAATGATCAATAAAAGGAAAGAAATAAAACTATAGTCTAAGTTTAACATAAGTTTAAAATGAAATAAAAATGTAACTTCTTTGAGTCTTGGACCGAGAATAGCACTTAGGTGATGTGAAGACAAGTTGTGGCCTCGTTAAAAACCTTCCTCCTGGAAAACCTCGTGGGACAAAACCAAAAGCAAGGAAAAGAGCACACAACCCATGTCTTGCCTAGACACTAACTCAGTTTGATGTAGAGATGGCTTGAATGGTGATCAAGACATCTCGGATCAGACCTTGTCCAAGACTTGCTTGTTGTGGATGTGAAGTGAGTAATCCAACAACATTCTCCTTAAGCTTCTTGACTCTGGAACGAGTCATGGGACCTTCAGGAATGGCTAGAGCGTCATCACCAAGTGGTTGGTGCAATGTGGCTTCATGTGGCTCATCTAGACTCTCCTTGTCCTCCTTAGTGATCCGGTCCATGATCACATCATCCCCTCCCTCTTGAAAAGGATTTGTCCTCAAATCAGGTTCATCTACAGCAAAAGGAGCCAAGTCAGTGACATTGAAGCTATTTGATACATCATACTTACCTTGGAGATCAAGCTTGTAGGCATTGTCATTGATCTTTTGGATGATCTCAAAGGGTCCATCAACCCTTGGCATCAGCTTGGACTTCCTCTCGTTGGGGAACCTATCCTTCCTCAGGTGCAACCACACTTGGTCACCAACTTCAAAGGTCCTCACACGTCTCCCCTTGTTTGCTTGCTTCTCATAAAGCTTGGTCTTCTGCTCAATGTTTTGTCTAGCCTTCTCATGAATCTGTTGGACCATCTCGGCTGGTGCGATCCTGACCAGCCTCAATCTGAGGGATTTGAAGATCAACTATGAAGCAGCTAGGAGATTGATCAAGACACAATCTAATGGGCTATATAGAAGCTTTAATTATCTGATCAGAGAAATAATGGACAGAGAGGAGACAAAGGTTACTCATGGTGCAGCCTTTGCTATACTTGGTCAGACATTGCATCAGCATGGATTACATGAGATCAATCAGGAACGACGTTCAGCTAGCAAGAAACACATAGAGAATGGACAAAGATGGCGTTTACATTAGAGTTCAATGGAGCAGATTGTTATATGATCAAGAAGGATCTCTTTGTTTGCAAACTGGACCAGGAGTACAACAAAGACGAGCTGGGCTTTAACATGGACGTGCCTAAGGTGTTGTTGGCTGAAAGAGGGCCTTTCAAGCCCAATAAATGGAAAGATCGACCAGCTTGGCTTAAGTTGGCCGGTTTGCTTAGCTTAGGTGTATTTCTGATTTCTTGTAATTCTAAACCAATTAGGACTAGGATTAGGGTTAAGGTTTCATAAAACCAATTAGAAATAGGTTTGGTTTTCCTTTTAGAGTTAGGATAAGGTTTTCTAGTTAGGGTTTTCTATCTTGTCTTTATAAAGCAAAAAGCAGCACATATTGTAACTAACGCATTCTTTTAATAAAATCTAAGCTTTTGGCTTGTCAAACTCGTCCCTTAGGGGACCTCAAACCCTTGTTCACGTGGAACAAGTTTTCTTTCACACAAGGTAGCGTGAGCTTCTGTGATTCATCCTAGACATGAAGCAGGGTTATCCTGTGTCTCAGGAGTCGCTAAACAACTCTAGAGCAGTCCATAGCTCTATGGTGAAGATCACCCAACGTCCTGGAGCTTGTCAGGCTCAAGGATCCACCCATCATCCCTCAAGTGTGATTGGGACGAGGTCTTCCTATCCAAGGCCGCACAATCGGCTTTCTTCTTGCCATCTAGACTTGTCCTTTCACACTCAGGCAAAGGCATTAGATCCAAAGGAGAGGTGGGATTGAACCCATAAACAATTTCAAATGGTGAATACTTAGAAGCAGAATGCATATCATGATTGTATGCAAATTCACAA
>CAJHQQ010006168.1:0-11172 GCA_905132885.1 Moricandia moricandioides | reverse complement strand
ACGAAACATTTTATTTAATTCATAGACAGCAATAAACATTACATGTTATTTGGAAGATGTCCAAATTTGTCCCATATATGTTCAATCAAATATTGTTTTAATTGTTGATGGATTAGTGGATTCCGAACTTCTTTACGACGACCAAGTATAGTGCCCCGGTTTTGTAGCCTTTTTGACGGTATGTGTAAAATCGTCATCTTGAAATTCTTCCACAGTGTTTTGAAACCCGTTTCATCTTGGACAATCATATTATGGAGTATGAGACATGCTTTCATAATGTTAGTTATTTTGCTTTTATCCCATAGATGACAAGGATTTCTTACAATGGCAAACCTAGCTTGTAGGCCCCAAAGGCGCGCTCGACATCTTTTCGAACGGATTCTTGACGCGAAGCAATAAAGAATTTTTGTCACCCTGCGGCAATCGTATAGACTGCATAAAAGTCGCCCATTTTGGATAGATACCATCTGTCAGATAATACGACAAACTGTATTCCCTTCCGTTGACATAGTAGTTTACTTCGGGAGCTTTCCCGTTAATAATGTCATCAAAAACAGGTGATCTATCCAGAATATTAAGATCGTTCAAAGTACCTGGAGCTCCAAAACAAGCGTGTCATATCCAGAGGTCATATGAAGCAACGGGCCTCCAACACAATTGTTGGTTTTCCGGTTCCTCGGGAATAGATTCCTTTCCAGGCAGTGGGGCAATTCTTCCACTCCCAATGCATACAGTCGATGCTTCCAACCATCCCAGGAAATCCCCGTTCTTCATTTTCTTGGAGTAGACTTTGAAGATCCTCCACAGTGGGATGTCTGAGGTATTCATCGGCAAACAAGTGGATTATTCTGGCGTTAAATTCGATCAAAACATTTTCGAGATGTTGTTTCAGCAAGCCTTATATATTCGTCGACGGGATCAGCTCCAACACCATACGCCAATTGACGAATTGTTGCGGTACATTTCTTGAGAGGAGATAAACCAGACCGTCTGGTTGCATCTTCTTTGGGGTAAAAATACTCAACTTCAGTAGAGAGACGATGCACAATATATGAGAACAATGACCTGTTCATACGAAATCGTCGGCGGAACAAATTGTGCGGATATGTTGGAGTCTCGCTGAAATAATCATTCCAAAGCTTGTTGTGGCTTTCTTCCCGGTTTCTCTCGATAAAAATTCATTTTTTTCGCTCTTTTGGTTCGGGAATAGGTTGTAGATCTTCAAATATATCATCAAATACATCTTCAAATGCATCATTATCAGATTTACGGTAATGAAAATGGGAAGAGGAGGCCATATTTGAATTTTTTAAAAGAGTTATAAAGTAAGAGTAGTTGAAAATGTGAAAGAGAAGTAGAAAATGTGAAAGAGAAGTGCAAAATGTTAATGGAAGAAGAAAAGTCTTACTTATACATAGTCTTTAGTTCATCTCGTGACTTAATTTTTATGCTTCTCGTGAGTAAAGTTCATCTCGTGACTATATATCCCGTGATTCTTTATCAGGAATCTTATTACATATAATTGCATAATAGGATAAAGTTACATAAAGTTCCAAAATAAACATCAAGTTACATCAAGTTCCATCCGTTACATGAAGTTCAAAACAATACATAAAGTTACATAACATAGAGAAGTCAAAGTCCATACATCACAAGACAAACAATGCAGTCACGAGTTACATTTACTTAAGCATCACCACAATTCCTATTAAAACTGTCACCACAATCATCGCACCTACAAAGTACTGAAATCCCTCCCTAAGCTTCGATTGTTCCTTTCCTAAATCACACACTATTTGCTCAACTCTAGCCAGCCGCTGGTTAGTATCATAGTCACTGCATAGTGTTAGATTGTCTATCTTTTCCTCTAGCTGAAGCACACGCAAATCTTTGGCTCTCATTTCTTCCATCACGGCGACATCCCACCATTTCCACACATGGCACTCTCCATCGTCCACGTTCTGACATGTGTAGTATCTTCTACCTGTGGTGAGCACAGACGCAGGAGTATATGAGCACTTATCACTACAGATACAAGACTATGTGATCAGACACGCAAGAGTATATGATTTTTTACTTAACCTGGATCATTCCGAGTGGTAGATGTAGAAAGTTGAGGCATAGCACCGCAGTAGCAAGTTTGTGGGAAGCCAAACTCAACCTCTAGTTGGGGAGGATACTGACCATGTGAACTACCGAGTAAGCTTAACTCAGCTTGGTCACGTCGAATGAGATCTTCTGTCTCGCTGTAGCTATCGTCGCCTACAGAGTTGCAAAATAGATCCTCTGATTGAGAAGGCTGGTTGTAGCTGTAGCGTCCCATGTTTAAGTCCACCTGCATAAGAACATAGTAATTATTAAATACACTTAGTTAATTTTTGAAAATTCAGACTCACATACCAAGAAGACCAGCAAGAACATAACAAAGACATAGATATTATTAAAACAGAGAATTACATTAATAAAACACCCGCATGAACAACATAAAAACAGATAATTAAAATGAGCATAGTTATATTTGGATTTTAAAACAGAGATTTTAATACAGAGTTTTTAAAGATTAGATTCTAATCTTTCAGAAATACTTGGCTAGCAACTTATTCTTCACAACTTCCTCAACCTCAGTTAATGGCTCTTTCTTCGCAAGGAGAGTGTCAAGTATGGCAAGCTTTGACAGTCTCTCCTGCATAGCCAAATCCTCTTTCTTCATTTCCCATATGGTTGTATACTCAGCAACGGACTTCCCTTGAGCAGTGGATCTTCTTAATTTTGCAGCCTTGCAACCTTCAGGCCGGGTCTCCTGATCACCAACAGTGGCGCTTGAATCTGTCTCACCATCCTTCCTCTTTGAAGTGGGAGTGGCTTTTGGAGTGTTAAGGCTGAGCCATTTTTGTTCAAAGCGCAACACGCACCAAGCATGCTCAAGTGTAAACTTGGACTCGTGATCAGAATAGAAGATTTCGTGAGCCTTCTTGAGGACATCAGTGTCACTCTCACCACTCCCTATTTGTCTCTCTGCCGCTGAGTAAGCCCCACATAACTTGGTAACCTGATCGTTTATTCTGTGCCATCTCTTCTTACAAGTAACATCCCCTCTCTTTTCAACATCCTTTTGTCCATGTGGACTTGCTGCAAAGTACTCTCCAACCCGTTTCCAGAAGGCCCCCAACTTCTGGTCATTTCCAACTACAGCATCCTTCGAAGTGTTAAGCCACGCAGAGATGAGAACCTCGTCATCAGCTGGGCTCCACTTATTACGTCTAGGATTACGGTCCATTGATGTGTCAACTGGAGTCTGTTCAGCTTGTTGTGAACTGAAGGGAGGGATCTCCGATTCTCCAAAGTTGATCATAAGTCATGGACACGACTCCCTTGTTGACTGTTAAGCAGTCCTACGTAACTAGAGGACTGACTTTGATGATAATTTCTTGAATCCATACGAGTTTTTGAAGAACAAATTTTTTTTTGAGAGTTGTAGTTTAAGAGATGAGCTAAGAGAGGAGGCAGGTGTGTGTATATTTAAGGGGATTGAGATGTGAGTTTAATATTAGCAGGTGCACAATATTAAGTTTCCACATCAAGTCTAACCATAAACCATATATGTCTAATCTTAACTTATTACTAACCTATCTACGGTTTGAAGTAACCACGACAGAACTACAGGCTTGTCTAGTTCACTCCAGACTTAAAGAGGTTTGAGTCTAGTTGAGTAAAGAGTTAAAGCTATAGAAGCTATACAAATTTTATTTTGTTAAAAATACTTCAACTTTGACCAGATAAGAGAGCAATTAAATCTATCAAAACTACTATGTTTACGATTTTGAAAGCTAGAGAACCTATACAAAATTTCAATCAACCTATACTACTATTAATATAGGTTTACAAAATTTCAATCAACCTATATACCAAGATTTTGAAAGCTAGAGAACCTATACGAGTTTTCATGATAATTAGTCGTTTTTTGCAAATGTGAATCAACAATTATCAAAATATACAGAACACCCGATCCGACCATAGAAGCTATACCATTTTTCAAGTAACCTAATCGACTTTTAATTCTCAAACAACCATACAATTCATGTTCTCGCAATCATAAAATAACCGACGAACCAAACATTTAGTCAATCAAACATGGCTACACAGACCTACTCAGTTTCTAATTAGAACGGAGGAAAAAGACATAACTTCACAGGAGAAAGATCTATCCACGAGGATGGAGTGAAACGATGGCGAGAGAGAGAGAGAGAGAGATCGTGGACGATCGAGTGATACGAGGGCGACAGAGACACCAATCGACTCTGGATGGAGTTAATCGATGTCGAGAGAGAGAGAGAGAGAGAGAGAGAGAGAGAGAGAGAGAGAGAGAGAAGGATGGAGTGATGAAACGATGGCGAGAGAGAGATCGAGGAGGATAGAGAAAGAATTCGACAAGAGTGAAGAAACACACGGCGTCGGGTTTCATCGACTTCGTTATCATCGACCTCTCCTCTGCTGCCAAGTCGCTCACGGGACGCGTCCAAAAGGACCTTAATTAAGTCCCGGACCACCCAATTTCTTTTCTTTTTGATTTTCTTTTGAGCCCAAATAGTGCAAGGGCCTCTTGTCGGGACCTGCGATAATCCTGCTCTAAGTAAGATATGATTGCCAAACAATTCTTTCACACTCCTCATTAAAATCAAGAACTTGGTAAGAACAAATGTTTATGCATGACTGCATCAAGACATCAAAGTTATTTAAGCAGTAATAAACTAAACTGAGACTTACACATAATCAAGATCTTCTTTGCTTCTAATCCATTTTCTAATGCTTGACATAGAGAAAGTGATGAATTTCACTTACTAGAAGGCCCTTATTTATGGGCCGTATAATTATTGGGTTGGATACAGATCTTTAAAAAATGGTCTATTAGTATTCATGTTTAAAAGAAGAATTTTTTTTTTAGTTTACTACGGTAAATCGAACTATCAACCTCTTTTACCTATACACTTTGCATTATCACTAGAGCTATCCGATAAATTGTGTCTATGAAAAGTCAGTATATTTAATACTTTCTCGGCGGCCGGAAGCACCAGCTTCTTCCGCTTCCGTCCAAGGCCACCCTTAGTTGTAATTCATAACCATGGAGGAAGTAGGGTGTGTTGAATGCGATGTAGTGGAAGGAGTGGTTCGATGGCATTAACACAACATTAATTGGTTGAATGCAAGAAGAAACCATTAAGCCGCGACAATTAAACGTCTTCACGCATGAAACAATAAGGTAATAGTCGGTGGGCTCATTCAAATTCTAGACCTTTGAGAACAAATCATTCTTTTATCAAATTAAGTAAGATAGCTCAAGCAATAATCTAATCGATTTTCCATATTCGCAAATGTTGTTTTAAGCAAGTTGATGTATCATAAAATGTCCTATCCATTCTTGCTGATGTGGCACTGTAAAAAAGGACCAAACTCTATATATATAGATAGTACACTATTCTGGCTTAGGGGTTGACTGGTTTTCCCGCTACCACCCGCAAACGCAGCTTTTGCGGTTGGTAGCGGTTGTTGGCGTTTTGTAACAATCATACAAAACGCAATAAATTGCTTCAAATCGCTTCAAACCGCTATAAACCTCTAAAATTCAAAAGCTGGTTCCAGCTAGCGTTTGCGGTTGCGGGCGGTTGCGGGAGGGTAAATATTTTTTTTTCAAAAAAACTATATAATAAAAAATAAAAATAATCAATTAAAATTTTAAATTAAATAATAAAATACCAAAATGTATACATTATATTCTAATTTATATTATAAAACTTTGAAGAAAAATATTTCTATAATTTTAAAATAATTTAATAGTATAATTTTATAAATAGAATTTTTATATTTAGTATAATAATATGATTTTTAATATTATTATAATTATATAAAATATAAATACTGTTAATTTATTATCTAACCACTGCTGCATTTAGTAGTTAACCAGTCATAAATATCCCGCAAACGCAACAATTTTTAACCGCTTTACCAGTCGTCCAAATCTCTTAATACCACATAAAACCGCAACCGCCCGCATCCGCAAACACCCGCAGTCGCAAACGCAACCGCTGCGGTTACACCAGTCAACCCCTTAGTCTCTTACTCAAACCACTGGATTAAGGAAACTAATGGTTTAGGAAACTTATGCAGTAAATGAAATAATCAGGACATAAGGAATAATTTAGTTTTTCTTGTTAAAAGCTCAACTAATCAAATACTCCCTCCGTAATTCCGTGAAGATCCGAGAACGAAGCTTTATACCCACAAGGGCCCACAAACATTAAACGGGGCTGTTAACGGGCCTGGCTCAAATAAGTTTTATACCCACAAGAGAGTATCAATTTAAGGGGCTTTTTAAAGATTAGGTTTTAGAGCAAAAAAGTGTTCAGACATCATCATCGGCTAGGGTTTGGTTAGTACTTCTCTCTCTATCGCACGCAGCTTCTCTCTCTCACTCACTTTTGTTGGGCGTCGAAACAACGCTGTTCGAATCTGATTCTTATTTTTCTTCTTCTTCATCATCTTCATGAATTCGTATAGGAACTAATCGTGTTCTTCATCCTCAAAAATAATCTTTGGGACCGGAGTAATGGCGACTGAGAACCCTTTCAATCTATTGGATGATGACACAGAGGATCCCAGCCAGCTCGCTGCGGCTAAGCCATTGAAGGTAGAGAAAGCGGCTCCAGCTCAGCCTGCTAAGTTGCCTACTAAGCCGCTTCCTCCTTCTCAAGCCGGTGAGGTTTTCTCTTTTATTCTTGTCTGCTAGATTGGATTTATAAACTCAAGTCTTTGATGAAGTCAAAACATGTTTGGTTCTTGTGGTTACGACATAATAAGAATCTTGTCGGAAGCAATTCTATTGATATGGTAGTTACTTAGTGTTGCTTAGTCTTTGATTGAGTTTATAAAGTCAACTTTGTTTGGTTCTTGTCGTAAATCAATTCACTTGAGCTTTACATGGTGTTGTTCTTCTTCAGTTGAGCTTGACTTTGATTGGTCTCTTGCGTCATTTATATATGTAGTTTGTTTGGTGAGATGTTTACATTTTTATTTGTTTTTGATTAGTGAGAGAGGGCAAGAACGTTCCTGGTGGAGGTCGTGGTGGTGGAGGACGTGGCGTCCGTGGTAGGACTGGTGGATTCAACAGGAACAGTGATGCGCCTGCTACTGAAAATGGATATGGTGGAGGCTACAGACGGTCAGAAGAAGGTGATGGAGGGAGACGTGGTGGGTCTGTTGGTGGATACCGAGGTCGTGGTGGTCGTCGTGGAGGCTACAACAATGGAGATTCTGGTGACTTTGAACGCCCCCGTAGGAACTATGACCGCCAGAGTGGAACAGGTCATGGGTAAGCAAGCTTCTTAAGTTGATACTCTCTTGTGTCAGTTTGATCTATGGGGAGGTTTGTGATTGTAAACTTATTCGTGTGAGTAGAAATGAGTTTAAACGTGATGGAGCTGGCCGTGGCAACTGGGGCACCACTGAGGATGAGATTCCTCCGTAAGTTTTGTATTATGTAGACATGTGGTTTCGGTTTGATTGGTATCTTGAAAATAAACATTTGTTTGATGTAATCATTAGGGTGACTGAAGAATCCACAACTGTGGTGGAGAAGAGTTTGGCTGTTGAGAAGGAAGGTGAAGCAAGTGATGCAAACAAAGAGACACCTGTTGAAGCTCAAGCAGAGAAAGAGCCCGAGAACAAGGTACAATATCATCTCTTCTCATCATGTGAGCTGGTCGAAAGGACTGTTATCTAATTACAAGGTTGTAGGAGATGACTTTGGAGGAGTATGAGAAAGTTATGGAGGAGAAGAGGAAAGCTCTGCAGGCCACCAAGGTTGAGGAGAGGAAGGTTGACACAAAAGCCTTTGAGGCCATGCAGCAGCTCTCAAGCAAAAAGAGCAACAACGATGAGGTCTTCATCAAACTGGTCAGTTGTCTGAACTCTTCTGAATTTTTCATTTTGGTCTCCGTAATCTTCTACTATTATACTGAACCTTTAAATAATGTTGTTATCAGGGAACAGAGAAGGACAAGCGCCCAGTTGAGAAAGAAGAGAAGACCAAGAAGGTCCATAGTTTACTAATGTTTTGCCCTTTAAAGTAAACTACTAAGGATTTATACATTTTAGTTCTAATTCTCTCTCTGTTTGTGGGTTTTGTAGTCGTTGAGCATAAATGAGTTTCTGAAACCTGCCAGTGGCGAGAGGTACAGAGGTGGTTACCGTGGTGGAAGGGGAGGCCGTGGACCAAGAGAGGGAGCCGACAGAGGAGGCCGTGGGCCAAGAGAGGGAGCAGACAGAGGTGGTCGTGGACCAAGAGGAGACAACGGAGGTGGAGACCAGAAGGCTGCTGCACCTAGATTTGTAGCACCTGCACCAAAGATTGAAGATGCAGCACAGTTCCCTACTCTGGGAAAGTAAGGCTCTACGGTTTTGGTACTTCAGCCTCTGTGTGGACTCTTTTAGTTTTTGTAATCTCTCACCCGCTTTGGATTTTGTTCTTCTGATTCTATTGTTATACACTGAAAGCTTTTTGTTCTACGAACCCAAGTTTGGGAGTTTTTATCAAAGTTAAATGAGGCAGAAAACCATAATTTTCACTCTCCATCCAAGTTTTATGTAATCTTTTAGGGGTGGACACTTTACCCGAAACCGCATCCGAACCCGATCCGAAAAACCCGAACCGAAATCCGAACCGAAGTAGTAAAATACCCGAATGGGTATTGAATTAGGTGAGATTGGATATCCGAATCCGAGAGGATAATATCCGAATCCGAATGGATATCCGAAAATAACCAAACATATGTATACTTACTTTATATTTTTAGTTTACATCTCTCAATTTATTTAAAATATTTATATATTGATGTTATACATACTTTAAAATCATATAATATACATATAATTACGAATAAAATGATTTGATACACTTTAAATGTATGCCAAGCTTTTTGTTTCATGCATTAATAAAAGTGATATCTAAAATTTAAAAACAATAACCAAATTAGTGTCTTTTTATTTTTGAAATGTTATTTCCAAATCTATTAATCATTCAATCTATCAAAAATAAAAAATTAGATAATAGTGAAATTTATATTTTTATATATAAGAAACTTGAAAAATGAAAATTTTAATTTTTTTTCTTTCAAAATGTAAATATCCGAAAACCTGACCCGAAATAACCCGAACTACAAATACCCGAACCCGACTCGAAGTACAAAAATACCCGAACGGGTTCTATACCTCTATATCGAAATATGTATACTTACTTTATATTTTTAGTTTACATCTCTCAATTTATTTAAAATATTTATATATTGATGTTATACATACTTTAAATCATATAATATACATATAATTACGAATAAAATGATTTGATACACACTTTAAATGTATGCCAAGCTTTTTGTTTCATGCATTAATAAAAGTGATATCTAAAATTTAAAAACAATAACCAAATTAGTATCTTTTTATTTTTGAAATGTTATTTCCAAATCTATTAATCATTCAATCTATCAAAAATAAAAAATTAGATAATAGTGAAATTATATTTTTATATATAAGAAACTTGAAAAATGAAAATTTTAATTTTTTTTCTTTCAAAATGTAAATATCCGAAAACCTGACCCGAAATAACCGAACCCGAACTAAAAATATCCGAACCCGACCCGAAGTACAAAAATACTCGAACGGGTTCTATACCTCTATACCGAAATATGTATACTTACTTTATATTTTTAGTTTACATCTCTCAATTTATTTAAAATATTTATATATTGATGTTATACATACTTTAAAATCATATAATATACATATAATTACGAATAAAATGATTTGATACACACTTTAAATGTATGCCAAACTTTTTGTTTCATGCATTAATAAAAATGATATCTAAAATTTAAAAACAATAACCAAATTAGTGTCTTTTTATTTTTGAAATGTTATTTCCAAATCTATTAATCATTCAATCTATCAAAAATAAAAAATTAGATAATTGTGAAATTTATATTTTTATATATAAGAAACTTGAAAAATGAAAATTTTAATTTTTTTTCTTTCAAAATGTAAATATCCAAAAACCTGACCCGAAATAACCGAACCCGAACTACAAATACCCGAATCCGACCCGAAGTACAAAAATACCCGAACGGGTTCTATACCTCTATATCGAAATATGTATACTTACTTTATATTTTTAGTTTACATCTCTCAATTTATTTAAAATATTTATATATTGATGTTATACATACTTTAAAATCATATAATATACATATAATTACGAATAAAATGATTTGATACACACTTTAAATGTATGCCAAGCTTTTTGTTTCATGCATTAATAAAAGTGATATCTAAAATTTAAAAACAATAACCAAATTAGTGTCTTTTTATTTTTGAAATGTTATTTCCAAATCTATTAATCATTCAATCTATCAAAAATAAAAAATTAGATAATAGTGAAATTTATATTTTTATATATAAGAAACTTGAAAAATGAAAATTTTAATTTTTTTTCTTTCAAAATGTAAATATCCGAAAACCTGACCCGAAATAACCGAACCCGAACTAAAAATACCCGAACCTGACCCGAAGTACAAAAATACCCGAACGGGTTCTATACCTCTATACCGAAATATGTATACTTACTTTATATTTTTAGTTTACATCTCTCAATTTATTTAAAATATTTATATATTGATGTTATACATAATTTAAAATCATATAATATACATATAATTACGAATAAAATGATTTGATACACTTTAAATGTATGCCAAACTTTTTGTTTCATGCATTAATAAAAGTGATATCTAAAATTTAAAAACAATAACCAAATTAGTATCTTTTTATTTTTGAAATGTTATTTCCAAATCTATTAATCATTCAATCTATCAAAAATAAAAAATTAGATAATAGTGAAATTTATATTTTTATATATAAGAAACTTGAAAAATGAAAATTTTAATTTTTTTCTTTCAAAATGTAAATATCCGAAAACCTGACCCGAAATAACCGAACCCGAACTAAAAATACCCGAACCCGACCCGAAGTACAAAAATACCCGAACGGGTTCTATACCTCTATACCGAAATACCCGAAAATCCGAAATACCCGATCCGAACCCGAACGGGTATCCGAACGCCACCCCTA
>CAJHQQ010006167.1:0-11173 GCA_905132885.1 Moricandia moricandioides | reverse complement strand
ATCACTCGGTTAAAAGTGGGATAACTTCTTCATCATAAGTCCAATGATATTGATTCAACTTCAGGATGATTCTACACTGATTTATGAGTCCAAATCAAGCTTCTTACATCCTGATTAATTCTGGTTTTATTTGTATCAAGAAGAAATTGCCAAATCTCCAAACAGGGCAAACTGGAATCACTTCGGTTAAAAGTGGGATAACTTCTTCATCATAACTCCAATGATATTGATTCAACTTCAGGGTGATTCTGCACTGATTAATGAGTCCAAATCAAGCTTCTTACATCGTGATTTATTCTGGTTTTATTATTATCAAGAAAAAATCCCAAATCTCCAAACAGGGCAAACTGGAATCACTTCGGTTAAAAGTGGGATAACTTCTTCATCATAGATCCTATGATCTTGAGTCAACTTCAGGGTGATTCGACACTGATTTATGAGTCCAAATCAAGCTTCTTACATCGTGATTCATTCTGGTTTTATTAGTATCAAGAAGAAATTGCCAAATCTCCAAACAGGGCAAACTGGAATCACTTCGGTTAAAAGTGGGATAACTTCTTCATCATAACTCCAATGATATTGATTCAACTTCAGGGTGATTCTACACTGATTTATGAGTCAAAATCAAGCTTCTTACATCGTGATTCATTCTGGTTTTATTAGTATCAAGAAGAAATTGCCAAATCTCCAAACAAGGCAAACTGGAATCACTACGGTTAAAAGTGGAATAACTTCTTCATCATAACTCCAATGATATTGATTCAACTTCAGGGTGATTCTACACTGATTAATGAGTCCAAATCAAGCTTCTTACATCGTGATTCATTCTGGTTTTATTATTATCAAAAATAAATTCTCAAATCTCCAAACAGGGCAAACTGGAATCACTTCGGTTAAAAGTGGGATAACTTCTTCATCATAACTCCTATGATCTTGAGTCAACTTCAGGGTGATTCAACACTGATTTATGAGTCCAAATCAAGCTTTTTACATCGTGATTCATTCTGGTTTTATTAGTATCAAGACAAAATTGCCAAATCTCCACAAAGGGCAAACTAGAATCACTTTGGTTAAAAGTAGGATAACTTCTTCATCGTAAGTCCAATGATATTGATTCAACTTCAGGATGATTCTAAACTGATTTATGAGTCCAGGTCAAGCTTCTTAAATCGTGATTCATTCTGGTTTTATTTGTATCAAGAAGAAATTGCCAAATCTCCAAACAGGGTAAACTGGAATCACTACGGTTAAAAGTGGGATAACTTCTTCATCATAAGTCCAATGATATTGATTCAACTTCAGGGATGATTCTACACTGATTATGAGTCCAAATCAAGCTTCTTACATCGTGATTCATTCTGGTTTTATTAGTATCAAGAAGAAATTGCCAAATCTCCAAACAGGACAAACTGGAATCACTTCGGTTAAAAGTGGGATAACTTCTTCATCATAACTCCAATGATATTGATTCAACTTCAGGGTGATTCTACACTGATTAATGAGTCCAAATCAAGCTTCTTACATCGTGATTCATTCTGGTTTTATTAGTATCAAGAAGAAATTGCCAAATCTCCAAACAGGGCAAACTGGAATCACTTCGGTTAAAAGTGGGATAACTTCTTCATCATAACTCCAATGATATTGATTCAACTTCAGGGTGATTCTACACTGATTAATGAGTCCAAATCAAGCTTCTTACATCGTGATTCATTCTGGTTTTATTAGTATCAAGAATAAATTCCCAAATCTCCAAAATAGGGCGAACTGGAATCACTTCGTTAAAAGTGGGATAACTTCTTCATCGTAAGTCCAATGATATTGATTCAACTTCAGGATGATTCTAAACTGATTTATGAGTCCAGATCAAGTTTCTTACATCGTGATTCATTCTGGTTTTATTTGTATCAAGAAGAAATTGCCAAATCTCCAAATAGGGCAAACTGGAATCACTTCGTTTAAAAAGTGGGATAACTTCTTCATCATAACTCCAATGATATTTGATTCAACTTCAGGGTGATTCTACACTGGATTAATGAGTCCAAATCAAGCTTCTTACATCGTGATTCATTCTGGTTTTATTAGTATCAAATAAATTCCCAAATCTCCAAACAGTGGCAAACTGGAATCACTTCGGTTAAAAAGTGGGATAACTTCTTCATCGTAAGTCCAATGATATTGATTCAACTTCACGGTGATTCTACACTGATTAATGAGTCCAAATCAAGCTTCTTACATCGTGATTCATTCTGGTTTTATTATTATCAAAAATAAATTCCCAAATCTCCAAACAGGGCAAACTGGAATCACTTCGGTTAAAAGTGGGATAACTTTCTTCATCATAACTCTATGATCTTGAGTCAACTTCAGGGTGATTCGACACTGATTTATGAGTCCAAATCAAGCTTTTTACATCGTGATTCATTCTGGTTTTATTAGTACAAGACGAAATTGCCAAATCTCCACAAAGGGCAAACTAGAATCACTTTGGTTAAAAGTAGGATAACTTCTTCATCGTAAGTCCAATGATATTGATTCAACTTCAGGATAATTCTAAACTGATTTATGAGTCCAGGTCAAGCTTCTTAAATCGTGATTCATTCTGGTTTTATTTGTATCAAGAAGAAATTGCCAAATCTCCAAACAGGGTAAACTGGAATCACTACGTTTAAAAGTGGGATAACTTCTTCATCATAAGTCCACTGATATTGATTCAACTTCAGGATGATTCTACACTGATTTGTGAGTCCAAATCAAGCTTCTTACATCGTGATTCATTCTGGTTTTATTAGTATCAAGAAGAAATTGCCAAATCTCCAAACAGGGCAAACTGGAATCACTTCGGTTAAAAGTGGGATAACTTCTTCATCATAACTCCAATGATATTGATTCAACTTCAGGGTGATTCTACACTGATTAGTGGAGTCCAAATCAAGCTTCTTACATCGTGATTCATTCTGGTTTATTAGTATCAAGAAGAAATTGCCAAATCTCCAAACAGGGGCAAACTGGAATCCACTTCGGTTAAAAGTGGGATAACTTCTTCATCATAACTCCAATGATATTGATTCAACTTCAGGGTGATTCACACTGATTAATGAGTCCAAATCAAGCTTCTTACATCGTAATTCATTCTGGTTTTATTAGTATCAAATAAATTCCAAAATCTCCAAACAGGGGAACTGGAATCACTTCGGTTAAAAGTGGGATAACTTCTTCATCGTAAGTCCAATGATATTGATTCAACTTCAGGATGATCTCTAAACTGATTTATGAGTCCAAATCAAGCTTCTTACATCGGTGATTCATTCTGGTTTTATTATTATCAAAAATAAATTCCCAAATCTCCAAACAGGGCAAACTGGAATCACTTCGGTTAAAAAGTGGGATAACTTCTTCATCATAACTCCTATGATCTTGAGTCAACTTCAGGGTGATTCGAACACTGATTTATGAGTCCAAATCAAGCTTTTACATCGTGATTCATTCTGGTTTTATTAGTATCAAGACGAAATTGCCAAATCTCCACAAAGGGCAAACTAGAATCACTTTGGTTAAAAGTAGGATAACTTCTTCATCGTAAGTCCAATGATATTGATTCAACTTCAGGATGATTCTAAACTGATTTATGAGTCCAGGTCAAGCTTCTTAAATCGTGATTCATTCTGGTTTTATTTGTATCAAGAAGAAATTGCCAAATCTCCAAACAGGGTAAACTGGGAATCACTACGCTTTAAAAGCTGGGATAACTTCTTCATCATAAGTCCAACTGATATTGATTCAACTTCAGGATGATTCTACACTGATTTGTGAGTCCAAATCAAGCTTCTTACATCGTGATTCATTCTGGTTTTATTAGTATCAAGAAGAAATTGCCAAATCTCCAAACAGGGCAAACTGGAATCACTTCGGTTAAAAGTGGGATAACTTCTTCATCATAACTCCAATGATATTGATTCAACTTCAGGTGATTCTACACTGATTAGTGAGTCCAAAATCAAGCTTCTTACATCGTGATTCATTCTGGTTTTATTAGTATCAAGAAGAAATTGCCAAATCTCCAAACAGGGCAAACTGGAATCACTTCGGTTAAAAGTGGGATAACTTCTTCATCATAACTCCAATGATATTGATCAAACTTCAGGGTGATTCTTACACTGATTAATGAGTCCAATTCAAGCTTCTTACATCGTGATTCATTCTGGTTTTATTAGTATCAAATAATTCCCAAATTCCAAACAGGGCGAACTGGAATCACTTCGGTTAAAAGTGGGATAACTTCTTCATCGTAAGTCCAATGATATTGATTCAACTTCAGGATGATTTTAAACTGATTTATGAGTCCAGATCAAGTTTCTTACATCGTGATTCATTCTGGTTTTATTTGTATCAAGAAGAAATTGCCAAATCTCTAAACAGGACAAACGAGAATCACTTCGGTTAAAAGTGGGATAACTTCTTCATCCATAACTCAATGATATTGATTCAACTTCAGGATGATTCTAAACTGATTTATGAGTCCAGATCAAGTTTCTTTCATCGTGAATTCTTCTGGTTTTATAGTATCAAAAAATAATTCTCAAATCTCCAACAGGGCAAACTGGAATCACTTCGGTTAAAAGTGGGATAACTTGTTCATCATAAACTCCAATTGATATTATTCAACTTCAGGGTGAATTCTACACTGATTAATGAGTCCAAATTAAGCTTCTTACATCGTGATTCATTCTGGTTTTTATTTGTATCAAGAAGAAATTGCCAAATCTCCAAAAAGGGCAAACTTGGAATCACTTCGGTTAAAAGTGGGATAACTTCTTCATCATAACTCCAATGATAATGATTCAACTTCAGGGTTGATTCAAAACTGATTAATGAGTCCAGATCAAGTTTCTTACATCAGTGATTCATTCTGGTTTTAATTTGTATCAAGAAGAAATTGCCAATCTCCAAACAGGGCAAACTGGAATCACTTCGGTTAAAGTGGGATAACTTCTTCATCATAACTCCAATTATATTGATTCAACTTCCGGATGATTCTAACCTGATTTATGAGTCCAAATCAAGCTTTCTTACATCGTGATTCATTCTGGTTTTATTTGTATCAAGAAGAAATTGCCAAATCTCCAAACAAGGCAAACTGGAATCACTTCGGTTAAAAGTGGGATAACTTCTTCATCATAAGTCCAATGATATTGATTCAACTTCAGGATGATTCTACACTGATTTATGAGTCCAAATCAAGCTTCTTACATCGTGATTCATTCTGGTTTTATTTAGTATCAAGAAGAAATTGCCAAATCTCCAAACAGGGCAAACTGGAATCACTTCGGTTAAAAGTGGGATAACTTCTTCATCATAACTCCAATGATATTGATTCAACTTCAGGGTGATTCTACACTGATTAATGAGTCCAAATCAAGCTTCTTACATCGTGATTCATTCTGGTTTTATTAGTATCAAGAAGAAATTGCCAAATCTCCAAACAGGGCAAACTGGAATCACTTCGGTTAAAAGTGGGATAACTTCTTCATCATAAGTCCAATGATATTGATTCAACTTCAGGATGATTCTAAACTGATTTATGAGTCCAGATCAAGTTTCTTTACATCGTGATTCATTCTGGTTTTATTAGTATCAAGAATAAATTGCCCAAATCTCCAAACAGGGCAAACTGGAATCACTTCGGTTAAAAGTGGGATAACTTCTTCATCATAACTCCAATGATATTGAGTCAACTTCAGGGTGACTCAACACTGATTAATGAGTCCAGATTCAAGTTCTTACATCGTGATTCATTCTGGTTTTATTAGTATCAAGAATAAATTCCCAAATCTCAAACAGGGCAAACAAGAATCACTTCGGTTAAAAGTGGGATAACTTCTTCATCATAACCCAATGATATTGATTCAACTTCAGGGTGATTCTGCACTGATTAATGAGTCCAAATCAAGCTTCTTACATCGTGATTTATTCTGGTTTTATTTTATCAAGAAAAATGCCCAAATCTCCAAACAGGGCAAACTGGAATCACTTCGGTTAAAGTGGGATAACTTCTTCATCATAGATCCTAATGATCTTGAGTCAACTTCAGGGTGATTCACACTGATTTATGAGTCCAATCAAGCTTCTTACATCGTGATTCATTCTGGTTTTATTAGTATCAAGAAGAAATGCCAAATCTCCAAACAGGGCAAACTGGAATCACTTCGGTTAAAAGTGGGATAACTTCTTCATCATAACTCCAATGATATTGATTCAACTTCAGGGTGATTCTACACTGATTTATGAGTCAAAATCAAGCTTCTTACATCGTGATTCATTCTGGTTTTATTAGTATCAAGAAGAAATTGCCAAATCTCCAAACAGGGCAAACTGAATCACTACGCTTAAAAGTGGAATAACTTCTTCATCATAACTCCAATGATATTGATTCAACTTCAGGGTGATTCTACACTGATTAATGAGTCCAAATCAAGCTTCTTACATCGTGATTCATTCTGGTTTTATTATTATCAAAAATAAATTCTCAAATCTCCAAACAGGGCAAACTGGAATCACTTCGGTTAAAAGTGGGATAACTTCTTCATCATAACTCCTATGATCTTGAGTCAACTTCAGGGTGATTCAACACTGATTTATGAGTCCAAATCAAGCTTTCTTACATCGTGATTCATTCTGGTTTATTAGTATCAAGACAAAATGCCAAACTTCCACCAAAGGGTAACTAGAATCACTTGGTTTAAAGTAGGGATAACTTGCTTCATCGTAAGTCCATGATATGATTCAACCTTCAGGATGGATTCTAAACTGATTTATGAGTCCAGGTCAAGCTTCTTAATCGTGATTCATTCTGGTTTTATTTGTAATCAAGAAGAAATTGCCAAATCTCCAAACAGGGTAAACTGGAATCAACTACGTTTAAAAGGTTTGGGGGATAAACTTTTCTTCATCATAAGTCCACTGAATTGATTCAACTTCAGGATGATTCTACAATGATTTGTGAGTCCAAATCAAGCTTTCTTACATCGTGATTCATTCTGGTTTTATTATGTATCAATAAGGAAATTGACAAATCTCCAAACAGGACAAACTGGAATCACTTCGGTTAAAAGTGGGATAACTCTTCATCATAACTCCAATGATAGTTGATTCAACTTCAGGATGATTCAAACTGATTTAGAGGTCCAGATCAAGTTTACATCGTGATTCATTCTGGTTTTATTTTATCAAGAAGCAAATTGCCAAATCTCCAAACAGGGCAAACTGGAATCACTTCGTTTAAAAGTGGGATAACTTCTTCATTCATAACTCCAATGATATTGATTCAACTTCAGGGTGATTCTACACTGATTAATGAGTCCAAATCAAGCTTCTTACATCGTGATTCATTCTGGTTTTATTAGTATCAATAACTTCCCAAATCTCCAAACAGGGCAAACTGAATCACTTCGGTTAAAAGTGGGATAACTTCTTCATCATAAACTCCTATGATCTTGAGTCAACTTCAGGTGATTCGAACACTGATTTATGAGTCCAATCAAGCTTTTACATCGTGATTCATTCTGGTTTTATTAGTATCAAGACGAAATTGCCAAATCTCCACAAGGGCAAACTAGAATCACTTTGGTTAAAGTAGGCTAACTTCTATCGTAAGTCCAATGATATTGATTCAACTTCAGGATGATTCTAAACTGATTATGAGTCCAGGTCAAGCTTCTTAAATCGTGATTCATTCTGGTTTTATTTGTATCAAGAAGAAATTGCCAAATCTCCAAACAGGGGTAAACTGGAATCACTACGTTTAAAAGTGGGATAACTTCTTCATCATAAGTCCACTGATATTGATTCAACTTCAGGGATGATTCTACACTGATTTGTGAGTCCAAATCAAGCTCTTACATCGTGATTCATTCTGGTTTTATTAGTATCAAGAAGAAAATTGCCAAATCTCCAAACAGGCAAACTGGAATCACTTTCGGTTTAAAACTGGGATAACTTCTTCATCATAACTCCAATGATATTGATTCAACTTCAGGGTGATTCTACACTGATTAATTGAGTCCAAATCAAGCTTCTTACATCGTGATTCATTATGGTTTTATTAGTATCAAGAAGAAATTGCCAATCTCCAAACAGGGGCAAACTGGAATCACTTCGGTTAAAAGTGGGATAACTTCTTCATCATAACTCCAATGATATTGATTCAACTTCAGGGTGATTCTAACACTGATTAATGAGTCCAAATCAAGCTTCTTACCATCCGTAATTCATTCTGGTTTTATTAGTATCAAATAAATTCCCAAATCTCCAAACAGGGGAACTGGAATCACTTGGTTAAAGTGGGATAACTTCTTCATCGTAAGTCCAATGATATTGATTCAACTTCAGGATGATTCTAAACTGATTTATGAGTCCAGATCAAGTTTCTTACATCGTGATTTATTCTGGTTTTATTTGTATCAAGAAGAAATTGCCAAATCTCCAAACAGGGCAAACTGGAATCACTTCGGTTAAAAGTGGGATAACTTCTTCATCATAACTCCAATGATATTGATTCAACTTCAGGGTGATTCTACACTGATTAATGAGTCCAAATCAAGCTTCTTACATCGTGATTCATTCTGGTTTTATTAGTATCAAATAAATTCCCAAATCTCCAAATAGGGCAAACTGGAATCACTTCGGTTAAAAGTGGGATAACTTCTTCATCGTAAGTCCAATGATATTGATTAAACTTCAGGGTGATTCTACACTGATTAATGAGTCCAAATCAAGCTTCTTACATCGTGATTCATTCTGGTTTTATTAGTATCAAGAAGAAAATTGCCAAATCTCCAAACAGGGCAAACTGGAATCACTTCGGTTAAAAGTGGGATAACTTCTTCATCATAACTCCAATGATATTGATTCAACTTCAGGGTGATTCTACACTGATAATGAGTCCAAAATCAAGCTTCTTACATCGTGATTCATTCTGGTTTTATTAGTTATCAAATAAATTCCCAAATCTCCAAACAGGGCGAACTGGAAATCACTTCGGTTAAAAGTGGGATAACTTCTTCATCGTAAGTCCATGATATTGATTCAACTTCAGGATGATTCTACAAACTGATTTATGAGTCCAGATCAAGTTTCTTACATCGTGATTCATTTTGGTTTTATTTGTATCAAGAAAGAAATTGCCAAATCTCCAAACAGGGCAAACTGGAATCACTTCGGTTAAAAAATGGGATAACTTCTTCATTCATAACTCCAATGATATTGATTCAACTTCAGGGTGATTAATACACTGATTAATGAGTCCAATTCAAGCTTCTTACATCGTGATTCATTCTGGTTTTATTAGTATCAAATAAATTCCCAAATCTCCCAAACAGGGCGAACTGGAATCACTTCGGTTAAAATTGGGATAACTTCTTCATCGTAAGTCCATGATATTGATTCAACTTCAGGATGATTTTAAAACTGATTTAATGGTCCAGATCAAGTTTCTTACATCGTGATTCATTCTGGTTTTATTTGTATCAAGAAGAAATTGCCAAATCTCAAACAGGGACAAAACGAGAATCACTTCGGTTAAAAGTGGGGATAACACTTCTTCATCATAACTCCAATGATATTGATTCAACTTCAGGTGATTCTAAACTGATTTATGAGTCAGATCAAGTTTCTTTCATCGTGATTCATTTCTGGTTTTATAGTATCAAAAATAAATTCTCAAATCTCCAAACAGGGACAAACTGGAATCACTTCGGTTAAAAGTGGGATAACTTCTTCATCATAACTCCAATGATATTTGATTCAACTTCAGGATGATTCTACACTGATTTATGAGTCCAAATCAAGCTTCTTACATCGTGATTCATTCTGGTTTTATTTGTATCAAAGAAGAAATTGCCAAATCTCCAAACAGGGCAAACTGGAATCACTTCGGTTAAAAGTGGGAATAACTTCTTCATCATAACTCCAATGATATTGATTCAACTTCAGGGTGATTCTACACTGATTAATGAGTCCAAATCAAGCTTCTTACATCGTGATTCATTCTCGTTTTATTAGTATCAAGAATAAATTCCCAAATCTCCAAACAGGGCAAACTGGAATCACTTCGGTTAAAAGTGGGATAACTTCTTCATCATAAGTCCAATGATATTGATTCAACTTCAGGGTGATTATACACTGATTAATGAGTCCAATTCAAGCTTCTTACATCGTGATTCATTCTGGTTTTATTAGTATCAAGAATAAATTCCCAAATCTCCAAACAGGGCGAACTGGAATCACTTCGGTTAAAAGTGGGATAACTTCTTCATCAGTAAGTCCAATGATATTGATTCAACTTCAGGATGATTCTAAACTGATTTATGAGTCCAGATCAAAGTTTCTTACATCGTGATTCATTTTGGTTTTATTTGTATCAAGAAGAAATTGCCAAATCTCCAAACAGGACAAACGAGAATCACTTCGGTTAAAAGTGGGATAACTTCTTCATCATAACTCCAATGATATTGATTCAACTTCAGGATGATTCTAAACTGATTTATGAGTCCAGATCAAGTTTCTTACATCGTGATTCATTCTGGTTTTATTAGTATCAAAAATAAATTGCTCAAATCTCCAAACAGGGCAAACTGGAATCACTTCGGTTAAAAGTGGGATAACTTCTTCATCATAACTCCAATGATATTTGATTCAACTTCATGATGATTCTACACTGATTTATGAGTCCAAATCAAGCTTCTTACATCGTGATTCATTCTGGTTTTATTTGTATCAAAGAAGAAATTGCCAAATCTCCAAACAGGGCAAACTGGAATCACTTCGGTTAAAAGTGGGATAACTTCTTCATCATAACTCCAATGATATTGATTCAACTTCAGGGTGATTCTACACTGATTAATGAGTCCAAATCAAACTTCTTACATCGTGATTCATTCTGGTTTTATTAGTATCAAAAATAAATTCCCAAATCTCCAAACAGGGCAAACTGGAATCACTTCGGTTAAAAGTGGGATAACTTCTTCATCATAAGTCCAATGATATTGATTTAACTTCAGGATGATTCTAAACTGATTTATAAGTCCAGATCAACTTTCTTACATTGTGATTCATTCTGGTTTTATTTGTATCAAGAAGAAATTGCCAAATCTCCAAACAGGGCAAACTGGAATCACTT